>VZRF01008083.1:213741-225310 GCA_013396875.1 Vireo altiloquus
AGCTGGGTGTGACCATCCCCGGCACACCGGCCATGGCCACACTGCCCCGGAGAGCTGGGTGTGACCATCCCCGGCACACCGGCCATGGCCACACTGCCCCGGAGAGCTCGGTGTGACCAGCCCCAGTCGGAGCTCTGCCCTGCGGCACAAACAGGGCCTGCCGGCTGCCACTGCCTTCCCAAGGGGGCCTTTTCCCGTACCAGCTCGCAGCTGCGTGCATTGGGCTCCGTGCCTGGCTCGACCACAGGCCGGCGGGGTGGCAGAGCAGTCCCCCAGCCCGACCCTGGACGCCGTGTGACCCGGGCACTGCACTACCAAAGGACATTGCCCCGCTGCACGAACCCCTCACCAAAAGTCTTCAGCAGCCGCCCTGATACCGCAGCGGGGAGTCAGACCTGCCCTGACCCAACCTTCTCCCCATGCAGGCGTATCCCAGCCTGGGGAGGGGAGCTGTGGTTGGCACGAACCATGTTCCTCCATCTCGAGGCACATGAAAAGGGCGAAACTGTACTTTGGCCTTGAGAACTGTAGTGGCCCCATGGGGACCATGGTACAGGGCACAAACGAGAAGGAAGAGGACTGAGTCCCGGCTGTCAACCGGCACTTCAGCAGGGGCAGTTTTGGGGCTGAGCATTTTCTCTGACAGCTGATTATCTGGTAGGTGGTCTAAGCAAACCACTGCTGAGGTCCTGTTTCATGTGGCAGCTCCGGGAATGACTTCCTGGCACACCCAGGGCTTTGTGGCATTCCTTGCTCTGGAGTAAGTGTGAAGAGCATAGCTGCTCTTTCCCTCTCCTTTAGGACCCAGTAGTTTGGGCCAACCAGGCTGCGGCTGTGCATGGAGGCACATGGAACATCAAATGCCAGGTGCTGGGGACTTTGTGATGGCTATATGTCAGCTAAGAAAGATCCACATGGCCCACCTCCAGCTCCACCAACCACAAACCCCCACACACTTGTAGTGGTCCTTCCCTAATCCAGCAAAATAGTTGGCACATTGACTAGAGGAGCAGCAGCTGGCAGTTGGCACAGATCCACCATGACTCGCTGGCCTCTGTGGCTTCACTTTGAACTCGCTCACTTGTTGTTGCCTCTTCCCTCTCGCCTTTCCTCCCAGTGCTGCACAAAGAGAGCTGGCAGGGCTGCCCACCATCCCAGCGGGCACCACTCACCTTGCCAAGCAAGGCCCCCTCCGTGCCCCCTTCCTGCCACCCCTCCAGCTGCTTCGCCCCCATCGCCATGGTATTCACTTGCCTTTAAAATTGGCAGGAGACATCAGCTATGCTCAGATGATGAAAAGAGGGGGAGAAGCACCTGCTCACATTTGGGGCTTGGGTTTAGAGCTGTGCTTGTGCTGAATATATACACCCTTATTTGGGTACTCAGATGCAGAAGAGTTGGAGGTAGGCTTTTATTCAGCTGCTGAAATATTCATCCAGATCACAATGCAGCAGTTTGCTGAGAAAGCACCTCTCTCATCCTCATACCACCACCCCCCCCAAAAAAACCCTATTATTTTAAGCACTTTATGTGCTGAATACTTAAATGTTTTTTACTTTACAATGGGAACACTGTTAGGATGGGCTAAATGGACTAAACAACACCAGCCTTCTTGCCCTACTACACAGTGACAGTGAGTGTTACCTGCATATATCATGTCTCTTGAAAGTATTTTGGGACCACACGATTTCAACCTGTAAGACACATTTGGATACCTAGGAGGAGTCAGGCAATCTCTGATACCAAGTGAGAAGGAAAGGACAATTTTCCAAGGCATGGGAACTAATAGAGTGAGGGTGAACTACTTGTGACAGATGGTTTTTGGCAGTTTCCTTGCTCACTTCCAAAGCATAGATCCAAATGAGTGACCAGAACAAGCTTGGACTTTCTTCCCTCTCACTTCTATGACTTTTTCATGGGAAGGGAAGTGGGTCTAGCACATTTGGCCTGAAGCAAAGAAGTGGTTATGAGCCCTGCACACCCCAAGCCAGGCAGCAGCCCAGGGCCGCCCATGCACAGAGGGTTGGTAACAACACGAGGAGCAGCCTGGTGTCACATAGACATAGCAGTGGGTCTGATGGTAGGACTGACTCAATGCCTGGCATTGCACCTGAGCTAATAAGCCTTGGGTTTGTTAGCTTGGGCACAGCACTGCACTGACATCAGGGTACCTGCACTGGTTCCCAGCCCGCCAGCTGGGACATGCCTCTGGGCTGTTTTTCCTGATTCTGATGCTGGGTAAGCACAGACAGTTTGAGGGCCAAGAAAGTTACATCATTTGAAGTCCCCCTTCCTTAGTTTTTGTAACACTTATGAAGGCTGAAGCCCCAGTAGTTCCTCAGCTTTTTCTCCTGCCTCCATCTCAAGAGGAGATGGCCAGGAATGGGCAAGCTAAGGGAGGGCGTGGGAGCAGCTATAAATGGCTTTGTCACTGTACTCACTGCAGTACCCTGCCTGCCCACTCTTCCTTTTATCCATTTTCAGCCATCAGACTTGCAGAGCATCTTGCACCTGAATCCACCTCATGGCTCCACACAGAGGCTAAGTGAAGATTTGGGAAATCAACCACCTCTTCTCAGATCTGTAGTCAGAACTTTGTTTCAGCTGCTGCATTCCAGGATTGGAGTCACCTCATCCAAAAGGCAGCAGGCATATCGTCAGGTGAATTGTATCCAAAAGGTTCTTCCCTTACACCACTAACTGTAAAGGACCCCATAGCTCCACTAGAGAGTGAGGAGAGAGGAATACCACCATTGGAATCCAGAAGTGTTTAAGTTTTCCCAGTAACCCAGGGCTCTGCATTGGATGTCTGCCCTAAGCCCTTGCCATTGCAGCAGGACTACTCAGATTCCTGCCTACAGCTGTGCAGGATGTCCTCCCCTCCATGAGGGACCCCAAGGCCCAGGAGTCTCCACTAATGTCGTCTGCACAGGAAACACCAGACCTGGCTGTGATTGGGCTGGTGGCGGCAGCATTATCTTGCCTTTTCCCCATAACACTGTTACTGCAGCTAAGGAGAGCTTTGGGGTAATGTCTGACCTGACAGGCTTCAGTCGTTACCTTCCAGGTCATCTTCCTGACTGTCTGGTGTCAGTCTGCTGGGGCAGGGAGAGCGTGGAGGGAACCAGGCTCATGCAGGAGAAGTTGGGCAGGTGACTCCTGTGTCACCAGCCACTTCAGTGCCGAGTATTAAGGGTCTGTGGGCCACGTCCCATCAGCTGCTCCATGGAGCTGACCCTCCCTGCCCAGTATCAGGCAGCTGGGTACCAGGAACACTGCATGGATTAAATCTGACTTGGTGAACATTAGTTTGCAGAGTCTTGTGTGATCTAGTGAAATGTAAGCAGTTTCCTGCTCAAGAGCCCCTTTTCTAAAAACTGAGGTGGTGAAGTTAGGAACACTGTATGCCAGCAGGTATGATGTCTCAGTCATTGAGTGGGAAAAAGCCCCAAGGAATTTGAGCAGTGCAATGATGAAAGGCCATGAACAGCTGCTGAAAGTGTTCATGAACCAGGAGTAACTTTACATAAAGAACTAAAACAGAAATAAAGCCTGATTTGATGAAATGGTTGGATTCAGGAAAGCAGGTCACCTCCTGGAAAGCAGCTTATGTAGGTGTGAGATGATTCAGGCTGTTTCTGAAGAGGAAAAATATGCAACAGCTTGCTGGCTAAAGCACAGGCCACCCCACTCCCAGTTAAGGCCGCAGACTTCCAGTGACCCTTGTCGTCGTTCCTTCAGTCCCTGTGCTCTCACGGAATACTAATGTTTCTCTGCCTGGTCTCTGCCTCCAAAACACACACACACACAGAGGGACGCACTCATGCAAACAATTCCCAAATTGCTAAGATTCATTCACCTACACAAAAGCAATTTCAAAGGTGAAATTCAAAGGTGAATTTTCCACTCTTGGTCAGATCATGCCCAGAACTTCATTCCTTAGGTAGCACAGTGGCCAAAATCCCTGATTGAGACTCTAAGCATTTGGCATCTGAAAATCAGGACATGTCCATTTTTGTCATTAACCATTAACCTCAAATAATTGCTTGGAAATAATACCTGATGATCTCTCCTGAGGACCTAAGTGTCACTGTAGGAGATGGAAACCTTCAAGGCCCTGTGACCACATGGGTCAGCTAGAGGCTGCTGCTGGTCCTGCCCATGTAACAAGGGGGGCTGGAAAAAGCAAAGCTATTTGCTAGCTCAGGGTTTGTCACTGTGACTTGTGAGAGGTGGGATCTTGTGGTCTGGGTGATTTTTTTGCAAAATAGCTGGCAGAGAGCCTGGATACACATCCTGGCTCGTATCTGCTTTTGCTGTAATTTGGCCCAAGCAGTCAAAAGCAAATGAGGGAGGATGTAGCAATAATATGGAGGAAGCTGGAGAGGTTGGAAATATGTGCAGGAAATAATCAAATTAGACTGTGCCTGGGAAAACCGAAGTTAGTATATTTGGGAAAATAGTCCGAAACACTACTGCTCAATAGGACAGGGAAACATGGAAAGCAGGAACATCTATTAGCAGCCACTGCTGCACCATGGACCAGGACAAACCTGTGTGATTTGGGGCTGCCCACTGAAGTATCAGCACAGAGTGGGGTCTGCTGGGGCTGCAGCAGGGCTGCTGCCATCATTACTGTGCACCCCAGGCCCAGGGTGATGCAGACAGGCTGAAGGCTTTCAGAGAGCACCACATCAGATGAGAGGTGGGAGGGAACAGCTGGATGAGAAAAGCCTGAAAGAATTCGGCATAAACAACTTCTCCAAATAGTGACTAAAGAAGGAGGATATGATAACCGTCTGCAAGTATTTGAAGGCAATAACCACCAAGTGTGGCTCATGTGGAGTAAGATTACATGTAATGGGATAAATTTATGGACAGGCAAAAATGTGTTTTATGCAAGGACACGGTAACAAAGTAATAGAAGGTGGTTTCCCAAAGGAGGGGGGGAAGTCTGACTGGTGTACACAAAACTGCTCCAGGTAGTAAAAGAAAACAAGGCCATGTGCTGTTGGGGCAGTTCAGCAAAGGAGAAGTGGATAAGGTAGGTCCTTTACCTTGAGGTCTTTTGCTGTGAGGCTCGTTGTTTATTAGAAAACAAAAACTTACAATCATCACCTTGCTTAAAATCCCTACCAGAAGCAAGCTGAGTACAAAAATAGGTAACAAGACTCCTTTTCCACAGTGGTGAAGAACATGGCTCATCGCAGTCTGGAACTTTCCTCGCTTGTACAGCGAAGGAGATGTGACATCTTGCTTTGTGTGGGTTTTGTGGAAGATGGCCCAAAGGACATAAAAAGGGATAGTTAACTACTGTCAGCTATCATCTGTGTCACTGGCAGCACACAGGTAGTGGTGAGGTGACTTCATCCAACACTGCATTCTTCCTGGAAGTTAACATGCAACTGGAAGTGTTTGTTGGCCAGGTACCTGGTGACCAAGCTGTAATTAATTCCTGGGATTGCAGGGACAATCAAATCAGGGAAGGGGCACTCCTGTTCTACTGCTAATTTTTCTTCACAGTAGAAGTGAGGCACAGTTTTTTGCCTCATATTTATTCAGACCCTTTGGAGGCTCTCTCTTGTACATTTTAAAGGAAAAAATCAGGACTTGCATGCAATCCTATCACCTGCCGATTGCTCTCTCCATTCCAGTCAGTATAAAGCTAGGTAGAAAAGGGCTTTTTTTCGCACTCTGTCCCTCTCTTCTTCTACCAGTCCTCTAAATCTGTGTAATCTGTAGAGACCAGGGTATTCAGTGCTGCTCAGACGCTGTATTTTGGCTCATTAAAATGTCAGACTTGCCACTGCACATCCAGGATGCTCATTCCTATTGACATCAATAGACAATGAAATCAGTGGGAGTTGAGGAAGTAGAAAAAGCCCACAACTTTCTTTATGATGAGATTAGTAATCAAAGTAGTTTTAATTACGTTAAACTCCTCTCCTGTCGTTAAGCAGAGTTGTCAGGCTGTCCAGAGTAACACAAGCACACGAACATTTCAGTAAGTTTTCTTGGGTCACTTGGGAAGGAAATGTGTCTGAAACTCACCTGTGCTCTGCTGATGAGCTGTGCCAAGGCTTTTGTGCTGCTGGTGGTTGGCAAAACATGAGGAAAATGGGTTTTTCTGCTGTATTTCCAAGATTTATAATGCATCGCACAAACCATTTAATAAATACACAGTAAAGTGGAAAATAAATCATTCTGAGAGAAGCCCAAGGTGATCTGAAAGCCAAGCACAACAAAGCTGTCATTCAGCTTCTCTGGGACAAAACCCTTCCTTCCATTATTTTCAGACTGCAGAATTGAGTAAGCAGCTACTACAAACTCAGTTTTTTTACCTAGTTGCTTCCAAACCTCATCTAAGATATTTCTTATATCTAAGACTGCTCACTGAAATAATGTACAGCCTGAAAATAAGCTTGGATCAGAGCTAAAATTACTGTTTGGAAAACTGTACTATTGCTGTCTGTCACCTTCCTCACATTTAAAACATCTTTATACTTTTACATTCAGAAAAATGCATGCCTTGCCCATAGATGAGAGTTTTATACTCCCAAATTAATAAAGTTTCTAGTTTAATTCTGGAAATTATTTTAATGAGAACTATCTCTCTTCTAATAAACCAATATAATGGAAGCTCATGAAATGTAATCAAAAAGTTTCTCATGTAATAAATCATTGTAATATTTTATTATGTGTGAAAGAGCTGCTCAGCATTTCTAAGTATCCCATACATGAACTACTTTTCCAGGATACTACCAAGGAGCTGTGTTTTCCCCAAAGAAAAGCAAAGTGTTAATGTTTCTATTTCAGTTCTCATTTTCTGCTGCAGCAGACATATCTTAGGGAAACCGAGGGACCTGGTGGTGACCGTGACTGGGGCTCAGTGCTCCCTGTCCTGAGGCTGGGGCTGGCGTGGGCAGCGGTGCTGCTCCAGTGCAGACATGGACACAGGCTCCTTGGAGAGCTCTCAAATAAGTGCTAAATGAGGGCAGCGCATGTGTGACACAAGGCATTTAATTAGCATATTAAATACTCACATGGACATTACACAGCAGTGCCAGCTGAGCAGGAAAGGAGCCTAACACACAGTTTGAAGGAAACAATTATATCTGCAAACTTTTTTTTTTTTCTCCTAAGTTTATTGTTGTTTATTGGACAGTAAGGGGAAATCTGTTTTTTTGGAAGCAGAACATGTATTGAAGTCCTTTATTAAATCAGCTGGCTGAACTGCAACTGCTGAAGGCTATGGTGAGAAGTCGCCAGCTTCTTTTGAAAAGCACTGCCTTGTTCTGGGCATGGTTTAGGCTATACAAGTTTACTGCAGATGTGAACTCTGCCCCATAGGGTAGGGGCACACACTTCAGCATACATCATTACAAATTTCTGGGACACTGAAAGGCTGCCAGAACAAGTTATCTTGCTCCACCTGGACCCAAGTGAAAAGGAGATTTCTCTCTTTGATTCGTCAGCATCTCAGCCAGATAAACTTGGAAACTCAACTTGCCAAATTCACAGTTTGAGAAGGTTCCCATTAAATCTATGGGACCTGACTGTGCTTTCCAGAGCTTCTCCTGGCATTATTCCTGTAGCAATCCCTTCCAGTTCCATTGGCCCAAAAGCCTGAAAAAATAAATTCTGAGGAAAGTGCCCCCCTAGTTAGAGAAGTTCAGTCCTTTAGTTGTCATCTGGTGAAGCTGGCCCAGCACACACACACTCATTCCTCCCTTTTGGCCATGTTCACCTGCAGGCCAAGCAGCAGCGTCCTGTGTAGACAGCAGAGGGCAAGCAGGTATCTACCTCACCTGCTATCGGCTAGGCACAGGCATGATCCCACTGCAGCCTCTGCTGCCCTACAAACATTTGTACCTGGGACATAAAGGACTCACACTTTAAAAAAAACCTCACAAGAAAACAAACCGAAAAAAAAATCCAAACAAACCCATCACCCCATCCAGTTGTTTTAAGTGCAACCACAGGTGTAGAAATTGTAAAGAACTTCTTCCCCACCTTTGCTCCCCCACTGATTGGGGGAGCAGGAGTTCAGCCTCGTTGGTAAGTGCTCTGGAGGCCCATGGGAAGGGAATTAATGCTCCTTTGGACATCATGTTCTGCCATGCTCCCTTTCCCAGTATGGTGAGAGGCAGCCAGAAGCAAAGCTGCTGCCACCGGAGAAGAAGGACCTGTAGTGGCTGCACAAGGGGCAACAGTTCTGAACAGTAAGAGGGAGAGTTTAGGCTGGACTTTAGGATGAAACTTTCTATGATGAGAGTGGTACTGGTTGCCCAGAGAAGTTGTAGATGCCCTGTCCCTGGATATGTACAAGGTCAGGTTGGATGAGACTTTGAGCAACCTGATCTAGTGAAAGATGTCCCTGCCCATAGCAGGAGGGTTAGACTAGTTGATCTCTAAAAGTCCTTCCAACCCAAACTGTGCTGTGATTCTTAGAGCCACTGCAGCAGAGTGCCAGTGAGAGGAGGTCTGAGGGTGCTGGACACATTGCAGGAGTTGGGCCAGGCATAGAGACAAGACCCTGCAAGACAATCTTCGTCAGGCATGTTTTGGTCATTGAATACTGGCCATTTGGACACAGTGCACTCAAAAAACATATTAGATGTCAAGGTCCTGGCAGCTGGAAGCTGATGAAAATGAGAAGACACCTGGGGAAATCTGAGAGCAGCAAGAAAACAGGAGGGTGAAGACAAAACTGCAATTTTTAAATCCCTTTCTTCTCTAGAGTTTCACAGTCTGCTGGGTTTGGCCTAAATTGACATGAAAGATCTGGTGTGTTTCCTGTTACACATGAAAAATGACATACACACCAGTAACATCAATATTATTGTAATTTTTTAAGTCGGACTTCACACGTAATCTTTACTAAAAATATGTATTTTGAGATTTATAGTTCATCTTAGCCTGGTTTTTCTCATTGAGCGTGACGAGGGTTTTGGGAAAAGTGATGAGATACTATGCCTCCAGGCAATGCCCCTCTCTGCCCAGAGTTAAGTCAGTAGTGCCAATGGGCCACCTGCATCTTTAATAATGTCAAGCGGCTTCAAAACACTGACATCTGTTTGTGAAGTTTGAAGTTTAAGTGATTTCTCAGATATGCAAGTGAACACTCTCTATCTGGACCCTTGCTTGGAAAATATTTGACATTTCTATAGCAGGCATTTACTCACTAAGGAAAAAATTATCCAGAGAAAATTAGGGCTTTGCTCCTCAGCCAATTCTTACACACACCACAAATGAGCTCCCCTATCCTCTCTTTTCTCTACATTTTCATGTTGCTACAAGAGAGATTCACCACTGCCATCAGTCTGCTTGTGGCCTTTTCTCTCCTGCAGGAACTCTGCTCCACTGCTCATACACTGGCATATTTTGTTTTATTTTTGCTTGACAACTCTCTATCAAAACAGTAAAACTGGGGGATTTTGGATTATTTAACTAAGGATACTTTTAATTGCTCAATAATGTAACAAATCTTGTAAAGGGATTTGATTTTTTGCTCAAATACCAAAATCCCTGGCAGAAGTTCAGTATTTCTTACATTTTAAGCAGGCCTTTTTACTAAAGGGTCTCATCTCTTTTTTGTAATACCTTTGTGGGGATTGGACCGTATAACAACATGAAGACTTGGATAAAATCCAATCCAGATCAGCTGCTATTAAAGAAACAAATCAAACAGGGTTGGTTTTTTTGTTCTCTTTACTCAAAACAAGAAACAGTGCTGGAGCTGCATCAGCTGCTGGTGAGCTGGAGGTTAACCCCAGCATGTCAAACCTGTAACTGGTTTCATCCTTCCCCACAAGGCCAAGAAGGGCATGCATGGTGCAGTCATGCACACTCAGCCGTGCACGGAGAGAGCATGAAGGCTGTGCATGGCTGTGTAACAAAAACACCAAACCTGCCACATGCACCAGAGCAGAGTGTTTGGCGCTGAGCTGGTTATAAAGCCAGGCTGGAGTCAGCGCCCTGCTTTCTCCAGCAGCTCCAACATTCAGCAACTTGTCGAGTCAGACCCTCATGTTTAACTAAATCGCAGCAGCAGCACCAGCAACCCCAGGGCAGGTCTGGGGGGAGTTCCCATCCCTGCTCTCCCCACCATGGCTTTCCCAGCTCCAGCCCCGCTTCAGCCCCCATGCCTCAGCACTGGGGAGCAGAGCCTGATGACACAGCGTGGTTCAAACACATATTTCTTCCTTATAAAAACATAGAACAAGTTATTTGGCTTCTGTTACTAGAAGCTTGGGGTGTAATCAATCCACCCTATCTTGCATTTTTAATTATGTCGGCACTTCAGTATCCAAGTCTTTCACAACCGCAGTAGTTTTAAGATGCAGGGAAAATATTACAGCCATTTTCACAGGGAGAGAGGCTGGGGCGTAGAGCCTCTGAGTAAGCAGGCCAAACTTCAGAGAAAACCTGAAGCATGACTGAGAACAGAACCCAGATGTACCCAGGCTCATGCTTCATTTTAATACAGCACTAGGATCCCTCTCACTCATGATGCCAGTATAATGGTATTTCCTCTCCTGGAATGGTGTGTTCAACTTTGGCCAGCACCTCTCTCTCTGAGAAGTCAGATAGAGAGAGGGAGAAAAAGACCAGAGAAGTACAACCAAGACAAGTTCCCTTGTGCAGAGGATCTCCATACAAGGCAAGGAAGAGGCACAGGAGCCTGTAGAGGACTGTGAGGTGCTCTGTGCCCGGTGGAGCAGCAGGCAGACCAGCAAGGTGGCGTCACGGGGCTGGGCTTCACCCAGCCACAGGATAGGAGGGCTTGGTGATGGAATTTGGGGTCAGCTTGGGTCTGCTTCTTCTTTCTCTCTCTTCTGCAATGAGCCATTTAATATTTAAGGGCTTGTCTACCAGGCAGGGGAGCAACTTTGGCAGAGTGTTTAAATAAGTTTAACATGTGCCAGCTGCCATGAGCAAACTCCCCAGGTCAGAGTGCAAGGCAGAGCACTTGGGAGTGACTGTTCCAAAGGTGCTCTTAGACCTCTTGATACAGGTGGTTTGTGACAGTATCATGGGTATATAGAATCATAGAATTGTTTGGGTTGGAAGGGACCTTAAAAATCATCTAGTTCCAAACTCCCTGTCATGGGCAGGGATGCCACTCACTAGATCAGGTTACTCTGATCACCATCGAACCTGGCTTGGAATACTTCCAGGGATGGAGTGATGGGATCCACAACCTCTTTGGGAACCTGTTCCAATGCTTCACCACCCTCTGAGTAAAGAATTTCTTCCTAACATCTAATCTAAACCTGCCTTCTTTCAGTTTAAAACTGAACTTTGTTTGTCCCTTGTCCTGGCACTATCTGCTCATATAAAAAGTCCTTCTCCCTCCTTTTTAGAAACCCTCTTTAGGTACTGGAAGTTGGCATAAGGTCTCCCAAAAGCCTTCCCTTCTTCAGGCTGAAAAGTTCCAACTTTCTTAGCCTCCCCTTTGTGGGAGAGATGCTTTGTCATGGTTTAAGCTCAGATGGAAATTAAGCACCATTAAGCCACTCATTCACCAGGGGAACTCTTCTGTCTGCATGCTCCCCCTGTGGAATGA
>VZRF01008083.1:226487-264665 GCA_013396875.1 Vireo altiloquus
CACGGGGCTGGGCTTCACCCAGCCACAGGATAGGAGGGCTTGGTGATGGAATTTGGGGTCAGCTTGGGTCTGCTTCTTCTTTCTCTCTCTTCTGCAATGAGCCATTTAATATTTAAGGGCTTGTCTACCAGGCAGGGGAGCAACTTTGGCAGAGTGTTTAAATAAGTTTAACATGTGCCAGCTGCCTTGAGCAAATTCCCCAGGTCAGTCTAAGTGCAAGGCAGAGCACTTGGGAGTGACTGTTCCAAAGGTGCTCTTAGACCTCTTGATACAGGTGGTTTGTGACAGTATCATGGGTATATAGAATCATAGAATTGTTTGGGTTGGAAGGGACCTTAAAAATCATCTAGTTCCAAACTCCCTGTCATAGCAGGGATGCCGCTCACTAGATCAGGTTGCTCTGATCACCATTGAACCTGGCTTGGAATACTTCCAGGGATGGAGTGATGGGATCCACAACCTCCTTGGGAACCTGTTCCAATGCTTCACCACCCTCTGAGTAAAGAATTTCTTCCTAACATCTAATCTAAACCTGCCTTCTTTCAGTTTAAAACTGAACTTTGTTTGTCCCTTGTCCTGGCACTATCTGCTCATATAAAAAGTCCTTCTCCCTCCTTTTTAGAAACCCTCTTTAGGTACTGGAAGTTGGCATAAGGTCTCCCCAAAGCCTTCCCTTCTTCAGGCTGAAAAGTTCCAACTTTCTTAGCCTCCCCTTTGTGGGAGAGATGCTTTGTCATGGTTTAAGCTCAGATGGAAATTAAGCACCATTAAGCCACTCATTCACCAGGGGAACTCTTCTGTCTGCATGCTCCCCCTGTGGAATGAGAAGGACTGAGGTAAAACTGGTATGTTGATATAAGAACAGCTCAAGAATTGAAAATTAAGTAAAATACAATAATAAATAATAAATAATGATAATAAAAAGGAAACACAGAAGTTATGCACAGTGCAATTGCTCATGACCCACCGACCAATGCCAGACCCCCTTCCTGAACCCAGATCAACCCCGCTTCCAGGTGACTCCCAGCAGTTTATATTCTGGGCATGACATTCTGTGATGTGGAGTACCCCTTAGGTCCGTTCAGGTCACCTGTCCCAGCTATGCTCCCTCCCAATTTCTTTTGCCTACCTCCTCACTGGCAGAGCATGAGACAAGGAGGAAAAAAAGGTCCTTGATTTAGGATAAACAGGACTTAGCAAAAACCAAAGCATCAATATGTGATCAACACCATTCTCATTCTGAATCCAAAACACAGCACTGTAACAGGTACAGAGGAGAAATTAATTCTACCCTGCCTGTAACCAGGACAGTGCTCCAGCTCTCTGACCATCTCCTCTGGACCTGCTCCAATAGATCCACATCTTTCTTGTGTTGAGGACTTGGATGCATCCCCAAACCTGGGTGCAGTACTCCATGTGCTCCAGTATATCCAGGTACACAAGGGCAGAGTAGAGGGGGAGAATCACCTCCCTTGACCTTCTGGTCACACTTCTTCTAATGATACTCAGGTTTGGCTTTCTGGCCTGCAAGTGCACGCTGTTATTTCATGTCTGGCTTTTCATCCATATATGTCATGATGAATATGCTGTGAAGTCCCACCTTAGTACTGCATACAATGGTCCTGGCAGACATAAGCCCTTAGGCAAGGGTAGGAAAGATCAGCTTTATTAAGACCCTCACATGCACCATGGTGGGAAAATGCAAAGTATTCTTTTTTCAAGCCTTTGTAATTCCAGAATGACCTGTATTAAGTACCCTGGCCTTTATGGCAATGGCAAAATGACATTTACCCATAGAAAGAATTAAAAAACTTCAAAGACTTGAAAAATAGACCCCATTAGGTGTGTTAGGGAAAAACCGCCCAGGAAGACTTGAAAAAAATTAGGAAGAGCTTTTGACCCTGTATAATTATTTCACAGAGATCTTCTAGTTCATGCTTGCAACCATCTGGCAATATTATTAGAGCTGGGAACATGTTTTACTGAGGATTCTGTTTTTTTGACTCCAGGCCTGTGTAAGAAGCACTAAAATACAAGTACACTGTGCACTGTGCTGTAAGGCAGCTGAGCAGAGCTCACATCCCAGGCTTGGAAAATGACAGGGAAGGACCTGTGCCCCCTTGCCCCAGCTGGCTGCAGGGCTGCATCCTCTAGGCAGCAGTGAGCCTGTGCAGGAGCAGGCAGCATACAGCCCATGCCATGCCTGACTTCTGAACAGTGGATGTCACACCCTGCTCCTCTTCCTGCCTGCCTTGCAGAGTGTTGTGACCACTGCCTTTAGCCACACCTCAGGAATTAAAAGAAGCCACGCCTGACATCCTGATGGAGGCTGTGGCATGCTCTGTGCAGAGCTGTCAGACAGACCATGGTGTGACAGTGGCGTTGTGAAAAGCTGCCTTCATCTGGCACGCACAGAGACAGGCACCACTGAAGATGTGCTGTGGCCTTCAACAAGGCAAAGCTCCCCAGGACCATACCCAGCATCCTCAGGTGGCTGCAGACACAGGTGCCAAACCAGATGCTGTCACGCCATCAGCATTTTTGCTTACTCAGATATGCCTGGCAGTCTTACCAGGGTCTCAAGCTGTCAGACTATGCTGGACAAAAATTAAGCTCTCCAAAATGTTTGGCCCCTCAAATGAGTGTCTTTTCAGGGCATTTTTCATTCCTCCGAAACACAGACTGTGAACTGTAATCCATCCACCCAGGTACTTTTTCGAGGCAGCTCTTCATTGTACCTGTGCCACTGCACGAGGGTGTAATGAACTTGGCAATGGGCACAGTCACCAGACAGACAGGATGGCACAAGGCCATCAGACAGAGATGGTTCGGCCCTCCAGCAGCAGAGTAGCTCTGGATTGCCAGCACTTGACTTTATTTTTGGAGGTGGGGGAGGCCAGGCGAGCCCAGAGATGCATCAGAGCCCAGGGCTGCTTCATCTTTTTGATCCCAAACCCCACAAATTCCAAAGGCATCCTCTCCTCCACTATATCCAGATTCTTTATTGCCTCTGGAGGCCCAGGTGACCTTGCCTGACACTATGGCCCAGGTGACCTTGCCTGACACGACGTCCTTTGACTTGCATCTTTATCTCCAAGAAGTCCTGTTTTCCATCAGAGCATGCACAGTGGTCTTAGCAATTTNGGCCTTGCCTGACACCATGTCCTTTGACTTGTATCTTTATCTCCGAGAAGTCCTGTTTTCCATCAGAGTATGCACAGTGGTCTTAGCAATTTTTTCTCTTCTTAAAGCCAGAGGCCGTCTGTGAGAAAGCATCTCTTCCCACATCTGCAGGTTTTGTACTCACTTTGAAATCTGAGATATACTTATGGTTCTGCTCCTCTGCTTTGTGCACATGTTAATGTGAATGTGGGAATTTCATGCAACTTGAGACAGAGATTTCCTTTGGTAACCACATCCGTGATCTGCCTTAACCCTGTAGCTTAGTGATCTCCTGGCAACCTGTATCACCCATTCTTAGTTTGCACAGATCTTTCCTATATCATTTATCATCTCATACTCCTGTAAACATTTGTCAATTGTGTCTAAAAATCTCTTCTGCCATGACGCCAGGGAAAAACCTTCTAAAAACCAGTGTTTGCTGTTGATAAAGCTAATTCTCTATCAGTTCCCTCAGACCTGGGCCTGCCTATGCTGTAAACTGCCTGGGCAAGACAAACGCATGTTCTTTCATTGGCACAAGGGGATGATGGTCCAGAATGAGTGATGCTCTGTGAGACAATAAAAAAGTGATAAACAAATAATCAGACTAATGCAGGGGGAAGTGCTTGCTAGAACACTGGTAGGAAAGATCAAGCAATTCCTCTAAAAAGCAAGTTATTCCAAATACCATCTTCCTTCACCCAAATCAAGTGACCAGGACTTGCACTGGTTTGACTGACCACATTTTCTCTCATCAGATTCTGCTTCCCCACTACCTCTTCGACTTCTGATTCTCTTCACTTTCAGAGCCCACAAACATAATTCAATTAGAAATAAAATTTAATTTACAACATCAAAAACAGTCACATTTGGAAACAGTCTAATTCCCTGATGCTCAAAAGCACATCACATTATAATTTATCAACCATCACATTTTTAACTATGTCAGACATTTGTCATAAAATCACCGTTAAATGGATATCTAATGGCTTCTAATAAATGTCAAAATGAACTTGCAGATGCCTATTCAAAATATATTAGGAGCCATTAAACAGCAATTAAAAGGAAGTTTCACAAATAATATTTCATATTAGATATGTTGTAGAGCCAGTCAAGGAAGGGACAGTGACATTTTGAGGACCTTCTGGAAATGCTCCCTTGTGCCAAATATTTCTGCAGTGATGGACTGCATACCTCCCTGGAGAGCATCCCATGCTTCCTGGACATCCCTGCAGGATGAGGCCCTGGGCACTCATGATGTGGATGCTGTAATTCACTGCTTTAAGGTGCAGCATTAACAGTATGTGAGGTAATGGTATCATTCCCACTCTCCCTCGTGGCCTTCTGCTCCACTGGCAGAAAGCTGTCCCAGACCCCTCCCCAGCGCTGCCCTCCAGGGTGCTGGGGAGTGCTGCAGAGGATGTGGGGCAGGAGGGGAGAGCTGCCAGTGTGGGGAGAGATAAACAGGCACTGGCATTTGCTGGAGTTTGGAGGACATGGGTAGAGGAAGATCTCCAGAGGGGTGCAGGAAGTTTTGGGGATGATGAGCAGAGAAGGGAATATGAACAGCCATTCTCCCTCTGGAAATGTAAGGTGAGTGAGAAGGAGGGTTCCCAAACTGGGGACAGGGACAACTTGAGACGGCTTAGTGTTGAGGTGTGCATATGCACTAAACCCTGAAGCCTGCAGTTTTCTACTGACTTCGAGGAGAGAGCTCACACCACTGGTGATTCCTGCACTACCATCTTTTTCTCTAGTCCACATATTAACAAAATTCATCCTGTGTGGCTGGTGCAATCTGGTATGAGCATGTGCTGGGCTCTCTCAGGAGGGCACTGAAGGTCACCTTTACCTTCTGGCTTGAAGCTCTCCAGAAGCAGCTGTGCACTGAGGCACTGATGGTCCATGTTTTCTCTGTGTGTCCACGCTGCTTCTGTTCTGGAGCTGTGCCTGTAAGATGTGTCTTACAGGCATATTAAATACACACACACATGTAAATAAAATTTATATAAAATACATAGCTTGTTACAGGTATGATGCCCTTAGTTTCTCTTGCAACACAAAAATTACTTTAATTTCCACAGAATCATAAAATCATTTTAGGCTGGAAAAAAACCTCTACGATCACTGAGTCCAACTGTTAGTTCAACACTGACAAGGCCACCACTACACCATGTCCCTATACCTTAATAATAACTGACAGACATATAACCTTTAAGAGTAAACATTAACATTAATGTAAATGTTAAACATGAACACTAACAACAGCAATTCTTAACAAGAATTTCTTAGTATTCACAATCCTGTATCAGTCCAGCCATAGCTTAGAAATAGTTAAAAAGATGAACTTCATCCCAACTTGTTCCATTCCAATGCCAGGTTCTCTTTAAAAGAGCAGCTTGCTTTCTCTCTCTTTCTTTTCTTGTTTTATTTTTCACATTAGCCTTCACAAACAGGAGGGAGGGAAGGATGAGGCTAGATGTGACCATTAATCCTGCTGGAGTTCAGGCCAGTGCGGTGAGAATTAGGTAAGTGGGAGGCTGCAGAGCCCAGTGGGGACAGCACGTTCTGGCGGGGTCAGGAGCACGAGCAACAAACCAGCATCTTACACAAGGAGGTATCAGGAGCCAGTAATAAATCCATTGTGTCAGTACACAAATATGTTGTTATGCTCCACCTTCTGTCCTGTTTGTTTCTTACAGCACTACGGCTACTTTCCCACTGATGTAGCTGAGAATTGGTCCCGACACAGAAAAGAAAGAAAAAACTCTCATTTCCTCCACCCTCCCATCACTCACACTGCAAAGGACCTGTTTACACAACTGTGGAAGAGGGTGTGTATTTGCATATTGAATGGGATCAAGAAAATACATAACATATGTTGCAAACAGAACTAATGTCTAAACACACATGCAAACCTGGGCTAACGGGTCCTGCCAAAATATTTTAACCATCTGTTTTTACTTAGCTGTTTTTGAACAAATTATGTTTATTATGTTAATTTATTTTACTGTCAACAACAGCAAATGACAGAGTTGCCGCTAAACAGCATCATTATATATCACATTCTGGCATAATACCAGCAGGTTTTTCTAATGCGACAGGAATAAATGCATATTAAAATGTCAATTTGTTTAAAATCTAGTTCAGGATGGTAAATACATCTGCACAAATTCATCATGTTCCAACAGACACTGTTTGCACGCAGACTATTTTAAGATAAGGCGCTCTGACAGGACCTAGAGAAGGAGGAAAGAGCACAGAGGTCCTGCCTGAATTCCTGGCTCCAGCTTTGAGGTTGATCCCAAAAAGGGGGGGAAAAGAGGACCAAAGTGGGAGCTAATTCATGTTTTAGAAGTTGTGATTAAACTTTCCATGAGTCTGTCTTTATTTGCAGCATCAGTAAAATCTCCCTTAGATGAAGAAAAACTGAAATTGAGATCAACCACAAAAAAATACTGATCTGCATCCCAGGTCCACATCCTATTCCCCAGCATACACTGTTCGTGGCTGGGCAGGAGTCTCTGTCCCCAGGCTCATCACTGGGCTGTTGCAGGGAAGGAATACCCAGTGCTACAGCCAGCTTGCTGTGCAAGGACATATCCAGCAGAAAAGTTCAGTGAGGGATGCACTGGAGGCCCCAACATCTCAAAAATTCCCCAGCAGTCAAGTTACATGATATTTTCTGAGTCAGCTTCTCTCCTCTCTCTTGATCAAATAATTTCTGCTTGTTGCCTGAAAGCAAATCTTTATTTCATCAGGATCTTTCTTGCTGACCTCCCTAAGAAGAAAGGTCTCTTCTCTGGAAGGGACAGGTGGGCCTGTCAGTGGTTTCCTTGCCCTCCTGGCTGCCTCCCTTCACCTTGGAAGCTCAGAATCATTCCTCTCCTGATTTCCAAAGTCAGCACCTGTTCTCCTAGATCAGCCTGTCCCCCGAGTCCTGTTCCCATGTAGACAGCTGCTTACAGCTTCTGTGACACAACCAATCTTTTCTCCAAATAACTGCTACTGAATCCCATCTTCTCCCATGCAGGCAGAGTGATCTCCTCTCTGGCTACATTTCCCTTCCAGTCCAATGGATGGTGTAGGCTGCGTCGTTCCTCTCTCAGGACCGTGCTTGCTGGGCTGACCTTCCTTCACACAGTGAGAGAATCCTGCTTGTCCCAGCTCTGGGCTGTGCATGCTTTTACACCACTTCACAGGCGGGTCAGGAGAATGGTCAGAAAAATCCAACCTACTTCAATTCGTCCTTTGTAGTCATGGGAAAATAGCCTATGGTCCCATACAGCTGGAAGCAGAGATTTTTATGGGCTCCAGAAGACAACAAAAAAAAAAATGGAGCACTGGGAAGTCCTCTGGGTTTTCAGACAAAAACCATAAAGAAGACAGACTGACTTTCCTGCCTAAATATTCTTTCTTTCTCTCTTCTGCCCACATCTGAAGCATTGAATCATAGAATTGTTAAGGTTGGAAAAGACCTATAAAATCATCACGTCCAACCATCAGCCCGGCACCACCACCACGTTCACCATTGGATCACATCCTTTAGTGCCATATCCACTTGTTTTTTGAACACTGCCTTGGATGTGTTCCACCACTTCTCTGAGCGGTCTGTTCCAATCTATTACAACACTTTCTGTGAAAAAATTTTCCTAATATCTAACGTAAACCTTCCCTGGGACAACTTGAGGCCATTTCTTCTCATCCTGTCACTTCTTACCTGGGAGAAGAGGCTGACTCCACTTCACTCTGACCTCCCACACCCCACCCTGACCTCCATCTGGTGCAGACCTCTAGGGCTGTCTTGATGATGGCAGCGATAAACACAGCGACTGGGACAATGTAGGACAGGCTATGGAATTCTCCCCAGTGCTTTTATACGGATCTTGGTGAGGAGAAAATAGAGCAAATTGAGCCTGAAGCCTTCAGAAATACTGAAAAATCAGAACAGAACAAGATTAAAGAGGAATGAGTGGAAAAGTCCAAAATTAGACTTTGAGCACAAGGAATGCTCTCTGGCCATCACAAACCATCCTGCTTCTGACTGTTTGCTCCAGGAACTGAAGGAAGGTGTGACGTGCAAGCCAGTGACAATGTAAGACGTTACAGGATATGGTACAACATAAAATACAGTCAGACCACAGTTCTGCAAAGACCAATGCACATGCAAAACTATGCTGTGGATGGTCCTGCTGAGGGCTGAGGAATTACTCTGGCACAGATGGCTGAACACATGCACAAAATCTTGCAAGGCCAGAGACCAGGAGAGGTATGATCAAGGAGGAGCTTTACTGCCCTGAGCAGTCCTAACACAGCGTAACAACACCTCTGATGTTGCATTGGCTGAGAAATAACCAGTAAGGAAATACAATATTCCTTTCTGGGGATTAAGGAGCACACATCTTGGGATGAGATTTTGCTTAAGACAAGGAACAGGCTCCTTTTGATTAACCTCAGCCTTTTGAGAAGTATAGCAAAGAAATACTGTGCACATAAATGTTTTGATATCTCACTAACAAATATTGTAAGCCATGTCACCTTTGTTTAAATGCCTTTCTCTGTCATGACAAGGGCTGTTCATAGAAGATGGTACAGGAATCCTTGTTTTTTTTTTGCTGGCCAGCCTTCGCGTACGAAGATCCGGGGGAGGCCTCTTTTCTTTTCAGACCTCCCAGCCTGCGCACTGGATTTTTTAGGTGAGACACAGGGCGCACAGATCTGAGCCCACCCTTTAATCCCGAGGTTCAATCTGCCGGGCCAAAGCGATTCTGGACAGTGGCAGCGAGGTCCTCCTCAGGACGTAGGCAGATTGCCCCCTTGCAGGGCTAACGAGCACTGCCTGCCCGGGGAGCAGCCTGGCCAGGATCGAACCTGGGCCCTGGCAATTGCTATGCCATGTGCTTAACCACTACACCACCAGGGCTCCCACAGGAATCCTTGTTTATAGCATCCACAATAGCACTAGACTTTGTCAAGTGCAGTGATATGTGAGAGGCAGTGGGATGCATGCAGTGCAAAACTTAGGGGAATTCTCCCTCCCCTCTCTAAATTCTGGTTTTATGAAGAGAAAGGTTACGTAGTTTATATTTCAGGAGTTGAAGTCCTGAGAAAATAAACCTCAGTCCAAGTACTCGTCCAGCCTACAACAGATAGTCCATAAAATGTATGGGCTGATTTCATGCATATGGCTGCTCGTTTTACGAGGGGATGATTAAGATGGTCATGGTTTTTTTGGCTTTTAGTCCACAAATGCCTCAGCTGTTCTGGATTCATTTAAAATCATAATGTACCTCTGTGTGCTTAAAGCAAGCAGCCAGCACTGCTTTGCTCCCACTGTCCTGCAAATCCAGCCCTTTGCTTGTGACGGTGTTTCCAACGTGGTTCATTAGTCACTATTGACTTACTCACTCCATCTCTTTCTTCTCTCAGCCTGCCATCTCCCTCTGCTCTGGCACCAAAGGGACCCATGGAGCAGACAGGGCTGCCTTTGGGAAGAGATTAATTTTTATTGCAGTTTGCTGGCTTCCACCCCCTTTCCTGACGCTTTTCTTACTCTTTGATATCTCCCAACTGGCATTTCGCAGCCTGCCTCCTGAGGGATGTCAGCCCACCTTGTCCTGGTCTTCTAGCCAGAGCACACCAAGCTGCTCTGCCAGCACTTTCAGAGGAGTAGTTTATTGAGAAGAAGTGTTACCAGGGAAAATGTGTTCAAAAGGGATTTTTGCCTTCCTACACTGAAAATTCAGCACTTGCACCGCAATCCGAAATAGAAGCGTGTCCAACACCACTGGGAGAACCAGCTTTTCACCCCTGGGAGTAGAGAAGGCTTTTGTGGCGCAGTCTGGGTGATGCAGCATCATGCAGTGTTATTCCCCATCCCCTCCTCAGGAGTCACACAAACAGTGATTAAACGGGCAGGCTGTGACCCATGAAACATAACCACCTTTTCCCATATTAATCTGTTTTGGTCATCTTGGGCTTTTCAAGCGCATTCTATTTGATACTTCCTGCTTCAGAGGGTCTTCTTGCTGCAGCTGCCTAGCATCTCTTTCCCTCACCCTCCTCCACATCTTGTTCTGCATTTGGTTCATCTCTTCACTCTAAAAAGGAAAGGCATTTATTGCTTCATTCACATTAAGTGATCATCATGTAACAGAAATAAACTGCTTGTTCCTATATAATCATAGATCGCTTTGCTGAACACAGCCTTCAAACAGCAGAGGTAGAAGTCTGCAATGTTTTCTTCTGAAGTAATCTTAGTTTCTTAAAAAAACCAACAAAACAAGCCCTAAAACCCCTAAGTCAGTATCTTCCCACAACTGCAGCTGATTTCCTGTGTAAACTAAAACCATGTGATATTCCATAAATGCTTCCAGCTCTAAATTACAGGAAATGAAAACCATCATAGAAAAGGAAAGCTTTGGACTAAACTCCCAGATCAGATATCGTTGTAACTCTATTTTGGTCTGATTACAATTTGGATGCTTTCTAACATACCTGTTAGTAATTAAAGGAGCTGATAACAGCTGTTGGAGCACAATGTCCCCCAGGGCCTTGTGGTGGGACAGAGACATCTTCCACACCCAGGGCAGTGCCCCAGAGGTGCCACAGATGAAATCATGAGCTGAGGTTGATTAAGGGAAGCATTTTTACGTAGCCATTGTGAAGGTCAGGCTCTGAACTTCCACCTGTATTAAATTGCGTGTGCCGCACACAGTAACACTTCACAGCCAGCTGGCCACACACCCACACCCACACATGCAGGTGCTGTGTGGCTGTGCAGCTCTGCACTGCTCACTAACACTTTTTGCAATGAGAAAGGATAAGCTGTGCAAGCAAATATGAGCCAGTGCTGGTACAGAGCATATACATGGCAAGAACATAAGAGAGGAGCTGATCTCACCCCATCCCACCTGAATTTGGAATATGTGCATGGTCATTTGGGAGTGGTGCTGTCTACTGCTTCTCAGAGCCCCTCAGAGCAGCTCTAATCCCATGGAAAGTTGTGAGTTAGGCTGTGACATCCATTGAGCCACGCACCATGCAGCATGAATGTGCAGATGTCCGTCTTTTCCCCAGACAGGGCAGCCACAGCCCCTCAGAGCTTCAATGAACACACTGCAGAGTTAACAGACTGATGCCTTCAGGTGACTCTCTGTAGCTCACTTGCTGACAAGTCAAGTGGCCAAGCTGAGATTTATGGACACTTGTCTCAGTGTTCTCATCTCATAAATGAGTGCAGAAAGGGGATTTCCATTCCAGTGACCAGCGCATTCTCTTCATTTCTGAAGAGTGTCTGTGTCCTTCAAGGCACTAAATCAGCCTGCCACTGCTAAGAAATAGGGACTTCAATTAAACAAATTAATTGCAATGCTCCACACAATCTCTTAATTGATACACCACAAGATTTTTTAGTTTGTTCAGCCAAGATAATGATAATTTTCCTTTTGAACTGATGCAGTGAATAATTATCAGACTGAAAAGAACTTGAGGCAAAGTACTAATTTAAGGAGAGTTTTGGGTACACTATCATTCATTTCTTATTTCAAATGTCACAGGAGCAAAGCTTCACTTTTACTGTGGAAGGGAGTCTTGCTGGGTGCCAGACCAATGCCTGTAAACCACAGTCACCCTTTCAGATGTTTTAACCCTTGCCGTCACCTCTTCACACATAAAATATTTGGGGCAGTCCCTAGCACCTCTGGGTGTTAAACTCCAGCTGTCCTGTTCCTGGTACTATGAAAGCATTTCTATAAACCAGAGTATCTCAGCAGCCATCAATATATCATTCACATTTAGGCTTGCATTGATTTCTGTCTTGTTACCAGAATGAGGCAGATGCTTCAACAGGGCAGAGGGTCACATATCCAATGCCAAAGGCACCAAGACAATTTGCACAAATTGAGGACTTCAGCCAATACTTTTTATAAGCTGTTTCTGCTGAATGTCCCAAATGAGGGGTTTCAGTGCCAGCAAAATCATTAAAGTGAGCAGGTTTGCCTTGTTCCCTACCCAGCAGACATTTCTGTTAGGGTAGGTCATTAGTTATTCCTGAGGTCATTAGGTTATCGCATTGAATCTTAATCCATCTAATTCATCCCAGTGCACTCTCATTTGTTTCTAGTGCTTGCCTTTTAAAATACCATTAAATCATGTCACAGGCCGCCTCTGCACCTGCCAAGAAAGCTGCATGCATTCTCCGATTTTCTTTGCCAGGTGAATTCTATTTAGTATATTCTTGGAGAAGACAGCTCATTGCAAATCCTCTTTCTCCTGTTTCTCCTTCCCAAGCACACTTGCTCACACACTCTGGGGATTTTAACTTTTACATACCCAGCTTAGCCCAGGCTCAAGTCAATCAGTGCTGTCCTGAGCAGATGCCAGTGGGTTTCCATTGCCTCCAGCTAGCCCGGGTGTCCCACTTTCTCTTGCTGAGATAATTTATTAGGGCAAAGAAAGAAGAAAGTCTTTGCCTTTGATAATGTAATGCAAAAATAAAGAAATCCCAGTAAAACCTTCACTTCTTGTGCATAAAACCCTTTGGTAAAAAATTCTTAGCAGAATACTAAAAATAGAAGAACTCCACTGAGATAGGTGCACAGCTTTAAACCAAACATAAATTAGTAAAGAAGTGGCGTTCTCAGTCATAGATAGCTCATACTGAATTAGACCAGGGCTTTTACAGAACAAAGGAACCTAAAAAAACCCCTAATCTCACTATGACGGGAAAAAGGTCTCTGATCACTCCACCTGCCACTTCTTTCTGTGCCAAGAAAAACTCAAGTATACACCAAAAACACTGAAGGAGAGTTGAGTGTTGCATTAAATTTATGGACCACTAGAGACTAAGGTTGAATGTGCTGACTGAACTTATTCTAGTAACTTAGATGGGAAAAATCCATACTGCAAATCACCTTACTTAGGTTGGTTTAACAAGAACTATTTACCCAAGAAAGAAAAAAACCCCTGAGTGCTGATTGCTTTCTCTCTCACCCAAGAAATACACACAGCCAGAGCCTGATAATTTTTTCTAGCTGCAAAATACCACAGAATGGAAAAGACCAGGTATTTTTAGACCAGGTAAAGGATTTTCTGCAGAAAACAAGAAAGATATGCAGAGAGTTGTGTTTGTGCATGTGACAGATGTTTACTATTGGTACAAGATTTGAAGGAACACAGGGAACCAGGACATCCTGGGGTTGTGCTAATGCTGTCTTAGTCATCGTGGTGAACCTTAGAGAGTGCACTGGGCCTTGTGTTTCTGAGTCCACATCACTGGGGCAGACCTCCATGCTCTTGGGCCATTCCGTGTGTCCTAGTTTTGACCGTGACCTCAATGTTATTTGATACCACCTCACATCCTTGCCAGGGGCAGGGGAAAAGGACTCTTGGGCTTCCAAAAAGAATGGGGTGGCTTCTGGTTGTAAAAACATGGCAGCATTGTCCACCATTGCTGGCTTTCTTATCTCATTGCTGTTTCCAGTAAATTGTTCTTATTGAGCCTGTGATGTCTGCCTTTTATGCTTCCCGT
Source organism: Vireo altiloquus (assembly GCA_013396875.1). Taxonomy (NCBI): domain Eukaryota; kingdom Metazoa; phylum Chordata; class Aves; order Passeriformes; family Vireonidae; genus Vireo; species Vireo altiloquus. The sequence continues at coordinate 240,181 of VZRF01008083.1, forward strand.
TGGAGGGGGCGAGGGGAGTGGTTCATGGTCTTTTTAGTGAGAGGACTAAATTGGGAAATACCTTCCCTAAACCATGACATCATACCTATTACCTTATGGCAAATGCTTGTTTGCAGTCTCTTGCCTCATGTACACGCTTATGCTATGGATCTTGTTTTGGGGGAGTGGGCAAGGGGCACAGTCTGGAGGTAGATCAAGTACACAAAGACAGGGGGTGAATGGGTTCATTGCCAATGACTATAGGGCAAAAGTTACCTACACCCTAAATTACCCTAAATCTCTCTGAAGAGAGCAGACCCTAATTTCACAGGGCCAGGCCTTGTCCCCAGACTTTGTCCTGTAAGATGCACACATGTAAATCTAGTCTGTCCTATGGCAAGGGAATGAGGAGTTAGGAAGCACCCTTGGGAAGACCTGGGGAATGTGGAGAAGGGAAGGAGTGAAGGGGCTAAAGCTAGATCAGGTTCCTGGGAAGACTCAGCACTAAAGATGGGCAAAGCTGCTTTAATTAAAAATTCAGATATTCAAAGTCTCGCTGATGAAGCCAGAGTGTCCAAGAGCAGCTTCTGCTGCAGCCATGGTCCGTAGCAGCTTTTTCAGTGCCCACACAGGGGGCAGTCCCTGCTGAAATTGCCAGAGAGGTTTCCAATTAGCACCAATTGAGGCAAGTTATTGGGGGGTTTCATTCGTGCAGACACACCTCCCCTGGGGCACAGCATGAGACCACCCGCTCACATTGCATAAACCACCAAAAAACCATTAAACTTACAGGATCCATTCTCAGTCACTACCAACCCATACTAGATTTGAACCATCCACCGAAAGGTGAAAGGTTAACGCAAGCTAATTTTTCAAATCATTGCTGTAACATTAGGAAGAAGCTCTGGTAACCTTTTGGGGGCTGCTGACTTACTGCTTAGTGTTCATTTGGCTGATCCTACGGGCTACAATCATGATAGGGTAGTGTCTCAAGAGAGCAAATAAAATCCAAGAGGTACATTTTTCTTCTCAGCACTTGCCTGCTATAACGCTGAACCCTTCATTAAAAATGTGATAAGCCATGCAGTATATTTTCCTGTAAATTATAGCCTTTAATCTTTAATGTTAATGACAGAAATTTTACCATTAGCAGGACTGTATTTTGCTCCACACTTTAAACATTCTTTAGTAACCATGTTTTCCTGTCCTCTCTCAGACAGATGGTAACTATTTCAGCTTGAATTCCTTTTTATATTAACATAAAGAGAATTTGAAAAAACAAACTAAGCTATAATATAACTAAAATAGAAGAACTTATGGCATTGAAATGTGAAACACTTTTTTCCTAGCTATGACCACCCTTTGACTTTGCTGTTAGTAGGTGTGTGCCTTGAAACCAAAGTCAGTTTTGTAAATATTGCTGACAAGGAGGAATCAATCCACCTCAATCCCCAGGTCACACTGCCTTAACTTGGGCACAAAGCTTAGAGGACGAGTTATTGGCTGATCAGTTGGAAAATTTGTGTATTTATGAAGAATGTGAAAACCGTGTTGGAGACCAGTGCTTGATCCAACAATTAATAATAAGGCTGGTAAAGAAGGAGTTCATGAAGTTTAATCCCAGGCACATGTTTCTCCATGTCCTTCACACAAGCCCTTCCAGCTTCCCTTGCAGCTTTGACCCCTGTAGCTGTTAAATGCAGATAATAGCACTGACACCTGCATGTTGTACCAGTTCTGCAAGGAGTCATTAACTGGTGTAAGTAACTGCTGCTTACAAGGGTAGCATCACATTTCACATAGAGTTACAGCCAACATCCAAAAATGCTATGGGATTGACCACTACCCTTCTCAAGGTAGGAAAGGAATCATGAAGAAATACTTCAAACCTGAGATGGGAACCAGGGACTGGGGCCACATATCTCTTTTTATGTGCCAGGCATGACGGGGCCCAGTCTGCTGGCACATGGCTGCTGTGCCCATAACGACATGAGAGGAATGGTGAAAGATTTCAGTCCTCACCTTAAACCAGGTAGAATTTCCTTTAAAAACAATCTTTCAAGCACAAGGCTTGGGGGTGTGTGATACACTCCTACTGTCACCAGCCCTTCCTGTAGGCTGTTGCTTGGTCATTGGCAGTGGCCGAGGGTATCTGAGGTGCCAAGGTGTGGGCTGGCCAGGAGCCACCCATGAGTTTGAATAGCCAGTCTGGGGGATAGCCAGGGAGAAGTGACCTGCACAACAGGCAGTGGTCTTCATTGCTCATGAGCTTCCTGGAGGTGTCATAACAGGGGCAGTTTTTAAGGAAGAAAAAGGATATTTGGGTACTTTGGCCTCCAGTGACTTCTGTTCCTTCATTAAGGGTATAAAGGGGGATAGAGCTCCCATGCAATGACAGAAATTAGTGATACTATTACAGGCAAAAACAAGGCTTCTGCATTGTTAGATTAATTTTTCCCCCGGTTTTTCCATGCTAAATTTGGTCCTGAACACCACACATTTTTAGGTATTAATGAACTTTCTATGCCTCCTAACTGTAATTTTTACTATCAATTTTAAGACCACAAAGCTAATATTTGATGATTAGTAGTCTCATATCCTTTTTGGAGGATAAACTAAACTTTTCAAAATTCCATTTAAAATTCTGGCAGTGACAGTGTTCAAGGGCTGTGACTACTGAAGGTCCTGCAATACTGGAACAGTATTGTTCCAAATAGCCATTCAATGAGAAAGATGCTCTCATTAAAGCCTTTATGAGCCTGCCCCAATAAATCAGCATTGTTTCAATCTTTGATTTTCATTAACAGGTCTATATTAGAAGGTTGACATCATAAATTTTAACTGCCCCTGAGGGTCTGTTGTGATTGATAGTGTCAATGTTTTTCTGTTACTCAAACTTGCAGCTATTGTCAGTGTAATTCCTGCTACTGCATCTGGAGAATGTTGTATATTACACCAAATATTGGCATCTTTTTCTCAGTTTAAGCAGATTATTTGTTGCAGCTGTAATGCAGTAGCATTAAAATGTAGCTGGTGATCCATGTCTAGCAGAGCAAGCACTAAATCACCAATGGGTTAATTAGCACATGGTGAGAAACTTTTGCCCTCCACGAAGTTGCAGGGCTCTTGCTTGGGAAGGGAGGGAGACATGTGGACCCTCCTTGTCATCATCAGTTTTGTCACAATTTATTTTGTTACATAAATTTCCTGTCTGGAGGGTTCTACCTGTGTTTTTTCCTGTAAATCAGTACGCACTTTATCATGCTCAGTAAATAATAATAAATATTAATTATAGGCAGTTCTGGTTTTATCATGCCATACCTGTCAAAAGCTAAAACTTTACCTCATCCTTTATTATAATATGATAAATAATGATTCATATTTCTAATCTTTTACCGGACAGCTGAATATAAATAATCTCCCATTTTTGTCTTTTGGACTCTCAACAGCTTTATCTCTGCTACTAATGGCTTCTTATGTCTCCAGAAAGAATAAAGCATTAAAAAAATAAGATAATGATTTAATCAAAGACAACTCAAATGGCAGTTTTGCTGTGCAGACATAAACAGAGTTAATGGTTCTCTCAGGACTCCTTTTTAGGAACCATAAAAACCCAACACTTAAGAAATGAGTTCATACACACTTTAAGAAGTATTTTTCTATTTGAGTAAAAGACTGAAGTCTAATACGTTATTGGCTGAATCTTAAAACATTTATGACAGTGGGAAGACAAGGTTTTATTACACATTTCATCTTCACTTCTTCATTTATTCTTACAATAAAAACAAATAATCAGTAATAGGCTGATATTTTGGTGTCAAATGGAACCTAAATCGCACATGAAAATGGAAAATCATTCAAGCAATATGTGAACCTTTAGGGATTGAACCTTAACTAAGTAATGGGCTACAGGAGGTGCCGACTGGGCATTTTACCTTACCCCAAGGACTCTTTCTCTCATTTTAAAGTGCTGCTTGCATACTCAACTATGGGGAAGTTTTCATGCTATTGGCATTGCTGGACAGTAGCATTTTCAAAATGAGTTTCCCACAAGTCTTCCTTTCTACTTGGGAGAAAACACTACAATTAAAGCTATAATACAAAGGAGATGCTGAGGTATCTGCTTACTATCCAGGTGCAAAAATATGTGCATTGATGAGACAATTTACTTCAAGACTCCTTTCTCACTTTTTAATGGTGTTAACTGCAAATGGCTAGGAAATTTCCAAGTGCAAATTTGGTCTGCACTGCTGGAGACTAACCAGATGAAAGGTGAATTTAGACTAAAAATAGTATAAGCAGCTTACAGGCTTATAACTATAGATGAAAGATTATATTCTGCATGGGAGTTTTGCAGGGAACTCAGGCAAAAGTGTTCAATGTCACTAACAGTTTGTCTCTTTCCATTACAAAAAAATTTATATTTTAGGACATGAAACCTCAGCAAAGAAAGATGGAAGTGTTAACATCTGCTGGAGTACCTAATTTTCTTTTAACCCTGTACCATTTTGCAAGCACTTCTCTGCTTTCTATTCTAAAAAATAAATAAATGCAGACTGTGCTACTTAATAGCATTAAGAGCATCAGTCTGCTCTGCTGGATGGATCTGGATCAAACAGTAGAGATCAAAAAGAATATAAATGTACTTGATATTCTATCATATCTAGAAATAAACTGCATGCAATAGAAGGACTAAAGTGAAGAAGCATATATGTTGAGTATTTTTATTTCCAATGTTCCTTCACAGTTACTGGATTAACTCACCCTTCAGTCCCTCTTTACTCATTCAGATCTTGACTCTTTTATCCTCTGCTGGCAAATTGAAGGTCTGCCTTGTGGTCAGAGGTCACTGAATTAATCACTTTAAACAAGAGATTTGCTGAGGTTTCAGAATTTCTAGTGTGACCTATTTCTCCTTTCTGTTTTCCACATCTTTCCCCCTGTTGTTTGTGAAGGAAAAATCTGTGGAACAAGATCAAGAGTCAGAAAGTGCCAGGAAATTAATGGTCTTGTGGCCCAGGTTACAGGAAAGTGAGTGGCTCATATTCCCAAGATGGGATAGCTGGCTTTGTTGCTGACATGTTTCTAGAGCAGAATCTGGCTGCTACAGTAGAAGGAGGTAGCAATGTAGGCTCTGTGGCAAAGCTCTGGATGAAAAGTTTCCTCCTAATATTAAAATTGACATCTACCTTTTAGTCACACATGTGCAGAGAGAAGAGTTCTACCCAGTTACATGGTTCAACCAAGTGGAAATGCAACCTTCTTAATCTTACACCCAATATAGTTTTTTAAATTATCATTATACAAGCATTGGAGTCCCTAGGATCTGGTGGTTTTCTTTGTTTGGTACCAATAATCAGCTCTGCAGGGAGCAAATCACAAAAATAAAAGAAGCTGTTGACCCAAACTATTTTGGAAACTTTTTGGAACTGTGACCAGACAAGATGAATCAAGAGGAATTTGTACCTGGTCTGCTACAGAAACTGAGCTGTGGCAGCTCACTGGTACAGCAGTGCTGCTGGGAGAGGGGTCTCTTCCATGCAGATGCTGCAGTGGCAGCATATGTGCACAGGGATGAGTGAGAGCTAAACTATCACCAGGCTCTTTTGGAGAGCATTGATGCCTTAGGTTTTAACTTTTATATTTTTTGAATCCTCTAGTGCCTGGTGTGTAACTCTGAAGTGTCCTGTGACCTGTTAACTGCTGTTCTCTCATGCTGCTTAGACATAACAAAACCTCTCTAGGTTTGCTCTTCAAGGATGCCTTGATTGTCCCAGGCCCCAAAATGTGTAAAATAAAAGCCTTTGAAGAGGAGGGGGAAACTTGGGATAATTACATCATTAACTGAAGTTATAATTGGAGAATTAACCCTGATATGCAAATGGACCAAACTTGTAAAAGTGTGAAGAACTCGTGACCCAGTGTCCATCTTGGGTGGAGCCCCCTCATAGGCTTTACACTCCCAGGATGTACCTTTGAAAGTCCTTCAAATAAATACCTACTTTTATTCTCTTATTCTTGTCTAGCCTCTGTTTTCAGGTAGCCACTTCACTGCATCAGCATGATGTGTCATCTTTCATGCACTGTATGTGTCATTTCTTTAGCTAAGTAATAACTCTGGTGACAAAACTGCCTTCCTGCATGCCTATACCATGAACCTGAATATACCTCAATATTTAAGTCTGGACCTTATCTAGAGAACAGGCAAAAAGAAGAGTATAGCTGTAGATACATAACTGTATCTATTTTGGCAGCAATTTGTGCCAGATGGGCAAGAATATACCAGTTGTAGGAAAGGCATCCTATTGGTTTTTTCCTCTGGTTGATTTTCCAGCTGAGTCCACATCTGTAGTACAACTGCCAGTAGATGTATGCTTGGGCACGGTGGAAGGACAGGGTTAGCAAAAGTCCTGGGGTGCTGTGGGCAAGACCTGTCCTTGGATGCCTCGTACCTCATTTATTGACTTGTCCAGTCCAGAGGCTTCCCCTTTTGCAGCCATCTTCTCTCTTCTAGCATAGAGGGGGCCAATTTCCATATGCATTAACATTCCAGGGGCATCACAGGAGCAGAAAATCCTTTGAAGGGTAGAGAAGCTCTTTGTAGCTATTTCCCTTTGGAGCCGATTCCAAGGCAAATCTGCATCTGAACAACTGTTCAGTGACTAATGCAAGAATTGTACCTTGACCAGTTGCAATATTGCACTCATGATTTTTTATATTCTCAGTTTCCACTGAACCAAATAGGATTTAAAGAAGTGCTTTTAATTTAAATTTGATTTAAAGAAGTAAGATTTAGTGAAATGAAGGTTGTGTTTGGGAGCCAGGGCTCAAGTGTGTTTTCCCTTCTTTTATGGTCTATTCAGATATAGGGAATGCACTTTAAAAAATAGCATTTCTCACTCCCATGCACAGGGGAGTCAGTGTAGGTGGGAAGAAAAGGGCACTGCCTGCTCAGTCCTTGCCCCATTGCACCTGCTGGCATTGCTCTCAGCCATTCCACAAGCATTAACAGCCTTTTACTGGATTACTCTATTTTCTATCCCACTACACCTTCGATCTCCACTACACCTTGAAATATTGCATTTAAAATGTAAAATAAAAAAAGAACTAATTCCATTAACTCAAAATAGGTCTCTAATTGACCTCTTAATATGGTGTATTTAACGTGACACCATACCATTTTCATATGTAAATGGGATGATTTTTAATAATTCAGTACTTCTATTTTCATTCTATAGATTACATCTTCCAAGGGAGTCAGGAGAACATTGTGAATTTCTGTCATTTATCACCCTGCCACAAAAATTAAACTGTGGCTGCCAGCATGAAACAGTACATTTTACACCTGCCTTCCTCTGCTTTGCTCTTGCGGTGTACAACTCCAAAAACCTGTATACTTTTCTTATTAATAAACATACTGGAAACTTGAACATACTTTTTCTTAATATTTTCAGTAGTAGGAAGGGGAAGGTGGTGACAAACAGCATTTCCCATCACAGGATTCAGCTCAGACTCACACCTGTTCTAAGGAAAAAATGTACATAGAGCTGAACTAGTTAATTTGATTCCCTGTCGGGCTCGTATGCAGCATCTCCCCCTGCCACCTCCCTCTCCCCATCCAGCCCATCCCCTCCACCCCCGGGATGACACTTCACATTTAATCTAAACCCTCTCAGATTAAGCGGGCGTGTAATTTACTCTCACAGTGAGGTCCATTGCAGCTGTGGAGGTGATGTAAAGGAGAGTTTGTTTAAACAATGTTAAGCCTGCAAACCTGCATGAAAAAACCTTCATCTGGGCTGTCAGCAAAGACTTTAATGTGCATTCAGTCTTGCATTCATCTGGGAGCTGTGTGTGGTATTGACTGATGTTTTATTATTGTTTGGTAGATAAAAATATTTAACTTAAGAACAACTCAATTGCAGGAAGGGCTTTATATAGTCATCACAACATGCTTCTCCTGCTGCTGTGAATGTAGGAGGCAGGGTAGTTTTCTACTGCTTAACATGTGAAGTCTGACATATTTTAAGAACATGATCAAACTGCAGCTTTAGAAATCACTTTAAACATAAAAAAAACCCAAAGAAATAAATCCATAGTCATTTGACAACTTCCCTCAGTTAAACTATTTCAATACACTATTTTTACTTTTATTATTTCTTTCTGCCTTTGGCAGCACAGGTCTTTTCACCCAAATGAGGTATAATGGACCATGAAAGCAGGATACATCCGCAGAACCCAAATGTCAGCAGCAGTTAAGGTGAACTGCTTCATTCTAAGGTGCACTGAGTTACCTTGTGCTTCACTGGAAACCTCAGCACCAGTGCAAGAGAGGAACTGGGAAAGGAGGTGGTTCTTCACCAAGATGGAGTGTGATAGCCCTCAGGCCAGCAGTGCCTCCTCATTCTATGAATTGTTAGAGAAATGCAAGGGAAAGCATCGCTGCCAGATTTGCACTATTTCCCCCTCTCATGGACTGTGTATTTTACACAGCTGACAGTGCATTTGTTACAGCCTACCTTCAGATGCGTGCCAGCAGGACATACTGGAAATTGTGCATCCAGACCAGAGGATTTCTTAACCACAGGCCTCCAACATCTGCTGCACACTTGTTACATGGCTGGAACACGAACAGAGCTTTTAATTTTGCTCTTTGATTTTTGCATTCCTGTTTTTAAATGCTGTTTGTGTAATTTATGCCTTGCAAGCCCACAGAAGTTTGGTGGAAAGGAACCTCTTTATTTGAACTCTCTGAAGTGCAATATTTCTCTTGGCTTAATTTTTTCCTCCTTCTAAGCTTATGCATTATCGTCTGACAAATTGGTTCTGTTCTTTTCCAGCAAGTTATTTGAACACATACTTGTAGCTGTTTTTATGAACAGTACAGCTTTCAGATAATTTCACTGTTATTTTATGTGCCAGATGTGGTTTGTTTTCCACAGTTGGAGTATTAGAAAAATGTTGCATAACATCCATCTATTCTTTTACAAATAGAAATTAAAATCTACAGATAAAAGATAAGTGGATCACACAGAACCCAACACTGCCTTATTTCACTTGTCTCTTTATGCTGAATGAGTTCAGGCTTGCAGTCACCTCCCTGCCAAAATACAAGCTCGTCGCTCATCTTCTCTCTGCCTGGGCTTCCCCAGCCATCCTGCTTCTCTGCACTCCAGCAACTGCACTTGACTTAACGTGCCCATTGACCAGAAGCATAGAAAGAAATCCTTCTTTATTCAAACCTTCAAAGTTCAGTAAGCCTTTTGGTTCCTCTCCATTGACTACGTCACCCACATTAGCAGATTTACTTTTTATATATAGAGTTTCATTAAAAGATAGGGTGCACCCTGAATTTTATCCATATTCTGTGCAGCCTCTTTTTATTTCTTTCTTTTGGAAGTGGTTACACAGATGAACAGCTTGTGTCTCTACTTTTTTATTAAGTGCCCTGATTACCACTTCCAGCGAGATGAACCCATGGAAGAATTCCCCTGGCTTGGCACTGAGATTGTACAGTGTGAGACTCTCCCTCCCTTCAAAGGAGGTTAAATGCAAACAAACACATTTAGCTCAGCGGGGATCCAACAGGGAGGCCAACATGTGCATCCAGCTGCGAGCTCTGTGAGGTCTGGGTGACACTGACTTTCTTCAAAGGAAAAGACAGAAACAAACTGATTTTACGAATTCCATGAATTTTGCAAATGATGACTGGAGAAATGGAGGTACCAGTTTGGCAGAAAGCTAAATTTACTCCCAAGCTCCACGATAACAGCAACTCATCTTTCTCTGAGAATTGCTTGTCTGTGTGTATCTCTGTGTGCACCACTTCAAACGTTCATGAGACAGTGCTTGTCACTGCGTGTTCCCTTCGCAGAGCATCCTGTCTCGCCAGGGTAGTCACGGGGTGGAAAGGCTGCCATGGTCCATGTTTCAGCTGAGGACAAGGGGAGGTAGCCCAGTGCAACATGCAAAGCTAGACTGTGCATAAATTACTGAGGTGCTCAATCTGAAGAAACATTCAAGGCAGCATCCTTGAAACATTGCCCATATTTTAACATTTTAATTAAGTAGATTTTTTTTGTATTCATGCTGTAAGTACTTTATGATAACTGACTCAGCAGTCTTCTGGACTTCAAACGTTGAAGAAGTAGAAAAGGTAATACCCCACGTACGGGAGAAGAAGAGTCTTCTTCAGATGATGGGACTCAACATCTTTCTGCTTTATTTTTAATTTTATAGATAGAATTGATCAGGACTTGACAGATCAAGTCACTGTGGCTTCAGAAACTTTAAGTGCGAGCCACTTTGGCATTAGAAAAATATATAGGTACATTAGGAAACAGCATTTTCTGTTTTCAAGGTGCCACAAATGTTAATTAACAAATGAATCTTGCTTGGCTTAGCTAGAAATGTCCTCTGTCAGTCTTGGACTTTCCCCCAAGGCCAACAGCAAAGGCCTTTATCATAACTGCTGCAGCAGCACTGGGCACAGATCATGCCTTGACTAACGGGATATGATGCAATAAAAAGCTTTATAGATAATGAAACCATCTCCCTAAAGTAGCACACTGAGAAGACTGGACACTGTTACAGGAAGCTGTGCATTACCCAGCCCATGCTTCCAGCAGGCAGGACCTTGCTTGTAGGCAGCTCTCTGCCCACCCCAGCACAGACCCAAGCAGCTTCCATGCTGCTCACTGAAAAATCCCAAAGGCTTTTCACCACGTGGGCACCTGCCCCTCAGAGGGCCCCTAGCACAGGCCTGCAGGGTGGGAGAGGAAGGCCTTACATGCTGCTTATTTCCATACCCTGAATCTGCTTATGCAGGGATATAAAGGCTTGAAGTGCTTCACAGCCAAGTCCCATAGGTGGTCCTTCCGTGGGGAATAAGATACAGCCTGGAAAATTCATGGGATAGAGCTGCTGTGAAGGTGGGTTCTCAAGCAAACAGGTTCAATGTATTTTAGCTTGTCTGTGCCATGTTCTAATGTAACAGCTCCCAGGGTCCTCAGTTTCCAAACTGTATTTCATCAGTAATTCTGAGGTATCCAATGGGGACAACAAAGCACAGGAATCACGTCTTGAAAAGGAAAGAGAGCTTCAAGTCTCTTTATTTATCAAAGATATTCTTGGTGACAACATAATGAAAGACTAGAAGGAATCAAAATCACAGAATAAGCTGAGTTGGAAGGGACCCATAAGGATCATCAAGTCCAACTCCTGGCCCTTAACAGAACAGCCCCAAGAATGACATCATGTGCCTGAGAGCATTGTCCAAACGCTTCTTGAACTCTGTCAGGCTTGGTGCTGTGACCACTTCCCTGGGGAACTGTTCCAGTGCCCAAACACTCTCTGGGTGGAAAACCTTTTTTTAATACCCAGTCTAAACCTCACCTGACACAACTTCAGGCCATTCCCTCGTGGGCTGTCACAGGGCACCAAAGAGCAGAGAAGAGATCAGTGTCTGTCNATGCCCCTGCTCTCTAACCTCTCCTTCCCCAGTCTCTACATCCAGGGTTGCCCCATCCCAGGTGCACAATCCAGCACTTTGTCTTGTTGAACTTTACATGGCTGGTGATTGTCCAGACCTCTAATTTGTGGAGCTCTCTCTGCAGGGTGTCCTTGCCTTCAAGGCAGTCAGCAGCTCCTCCCAGTTTTGTACCATCTGCAAACTTCCAGTCCTGTGTCCAAGTCATTTATGAGGACGCTGAAGAATGGGTTGGAGCCCTGTGGAACCCCNCACAGCTGGGTTGGAGCCCTGTGGAACCCCACTGGTGGCTGGTCACTGGTCTGATGTCACCCCATTCACTGTAACCCCTTGTGCCCAGCCCACGAGCCACTTGCTCACCCACTGCACAACCTGGGGGGCACAAGGACATGGGTGTCACATACAAGCAAGAGAGTTCTGCCAAGGAGGAAGGAGAGCACAGTCCGTGGCTGTACAAAACTCAAAAGTGAGGCTGGGAGGTGCACAAATGCATCCTTAGGAAGGTCCATGACAAAGTCAGAATAGATGAAAATTATTTCAGTGTGACCAGTTTTGGTCAGACAGGACTGGCAGACTCAAGGTGAGGCAGAGAAGAAAGAAGATGGAGAAAGAGGTTATACTAAACTAGATCACAAGGTAACATTCTGGTTGTGCATTTCTTTACGTCTCCTTTATAATTCAATGCCAGCATATCATATAGGTAAATGTTATTTTCCCGATTACCCCTGCTGGCTCTGCATCACTATAATTGAAGGGTTCTGCTCTTCTCTCAGCAGGAGCTCAGCGAGTACAAATTGCTCTTACAGAGGCACTGATGTGTGAGCACACGCCAGGAGGACCTGACAGCGCTTGGTGCCGCTCGGCCACTGGCACAGAACCAGCTCTCAGCAAGCAGGGAGCAGCCATGCCACCTCTAATTACGTGACTTCTTAATGTTAGGATCTCTGGAAGAAAAACATTAATGTGTCTTTGACAGGACATTTCTTCCCCTGATCTCAAAACACTCTCCAGAGGTGGTGGCATCTAGTCACAGCTCAAACCAGAGAAGTTCAGCAATGTCTGTCCATCCAGATCTGAATCACTGCAAACTGTTCAAGAATGTTAGATGGGAAAAGGAGGGAATCAAAAGACTATTGCCCATAACATCTGCCAACAAATGTGCTTTTTATTTTTACCACCTCACATTTGGGAAAACGCATTAACACCTCACAATGCCTCATTGTGGAAAGCGTTTCTAAGATTCAATTGCCTGCATTATTCTAATTCATATCACTACTGCAATCATGCTGGTCAATGAGTTCTTTGATTCTGATGTTAACTTTCCAGTGTCCCACTAATTGACTCAACAGAGAATTACAGTTAGTGGTCAATGTAGTGGAACACTGAATAACCACAACTGTTGCAATCTTCAAATCAAGATCACTTGAAAAGAAAAAAAGGTTTTAAGGAGCTAAGGCACAGGATTAAAGGCAGACTAATGAAATTATTACAGACAGTATCTGCATTTTCATTCTGACTAGCACTATGCAGTCAAACACAACACCTTGTGTGTGCTATATGGCAACACTTAATTTTAAAGAAGAGTTCCACTGGGGAGGTAAGCACTCCATTGAATTAAAAGGTACCCCTCTGTTTCCTATAAGATTTAAAATTAATAACCCAGGGAAAATAATTGCCTGACTGTTGAGAAATGATACATAAAGCAAAGTCATAAACACATTATATACTCTGTGTACATATTTGAATGTTCCCTAGTTACCCCTGATTACAGCTTGCCACATCAACAAAACACCTGGTCTGGTATTTTTCTTACATTGAAACCTCTTGGCCAATTGGAATTTTTATCTCAAAAACAGCTGAAACCTTTGTTTACCATCTCATAGGACATGTTGTTACAGTCTTGTGCTGAAGATCTTTTTTAATGACATGCCTGACGAGACTGAACAGTGTATGTTCACCAGCTTTCACCTTCACTATTAATAACAGCACAGTTCCTATCTGAAATGTCTTCTATAATTGTGTAATTACACAGCTCATTTATCCAATTGTTAAGCCAGGAGTCTGATTAAATATTAACAACTGCTTGGTTCTCCTAGTGTCATTAGTTGGAAAGCAACCCTGTAATCTCAGGTAACCCATGATGGTAATTATCCTTCAGTTAACAGTTCCCCTCAGCTGAAAATCCAGCACAGTCAGAGTAGATGAGGTTGCCCAGCAGAAAACACATCACCCTTCTGCTCCTCCTCACCTCAACACAGCCTGAGCTCCGTACTGTGTGTGTGGACTTCCCATGATAGAAAAACAAACAGGTGCAGAGGGTGGCACTGGCTGGATTTGATCCTTTGATCCCATGCTGCATGTTGAGAAATTGAAGCCTGACTTCCAAAGTCACTTGTTACTTTAAATCAACGAAGGGGCAGTTTGGTTTGGCCCAAACATTCCTTCCTGTGGAAAGCAAGGGAAAGAGCAGAGCATCACAATTTGGGATGAGCTGGGAGTGGGCTGGCATCAGAGGGGCATGTGCCTGGGGAACATCCCAAATGACAGGTAACCTTAGCTGGAATACTTAAACCAGGAGTAAGCTGCACTTCAGATGCACTCTGCATGGGAGTATCACAAGGCCCTTTAAAATAAAATGTTGCAGAAGAGAGCATCAAAATGCTATAAACAACCCAAAGTAATGGCAAACAGATGTTTTGCTGAGCCCCCTGAGGAGCCCTGCATGCTGCTGCCCACAGCCCTCACCAGAGACCCTGGGACCTGGAGGACCCTGAGCTGGGTGGGAGGACACGAGCAGGCACCCTCTGTCTCTGGGACCAGGACCACATCGTGGGGACATCTGAACGACCCTGAGCTATGGGCACGAGGCACACACAGGTGTGGGCATTGCTGAAACCGATCCAGAAGATCCCTTTTTCCCAGCTGCTGCAGCAGCATTAACAGAGGACTGCCTGGAGCAGCAGGGCTTTCCCCCCATTAACATCTTATTACGATGAAAGGCGCAGTTTATACCTCCCAGAGTTATTGCTTCCAGGCTGTCTGTAAACTCAGGTGAAACTGCATCTGGTTCAGGTTTTCAGGCTTTCCCTTGCAGTGGGGAGGACGGGATCATAATTTGTGTGTGAAGAGAGCAGGGCTGGAGGTGGGCTGGGACAAGGGGGGCTTGCCACCTATCAAGCTGGGCCACCAGCACAGTGCCTGAGATCTCCTCTTCCCTGGTGCAGTGAGGCACAGCATGGCCAGTGCCGGCACACCGAGGTGCCAGGGACAGACACACCCACGGCTGCAGGAGGGGAAGGGGCCAGGGTTTGCTCTGGGATTGCTCTGAGGCGTCTCTGAGCATCTCTGGGATGGGCTGCTCTGCAGCAGTGCACACAGAGGGACCCTAGAGCAGGTGGGAAGCCCATGGGGGAACTCTCTGATCCGTGACCTGCCACAGTGCAGCTCAGGCTCCCAGAACGGCTCTGGCAGGTGATGAGTTTGAAATAAGATTTGCAAGATCAGAGTCAGAAATCAATAAACTCCATCAGCTAGGATACAGCAGCTGTCTGAAACAACAGGTTACAGCAGCTGATAAATACTTTAAGGTGGGGGAAATGAATTAAAAATAAGACCAAAATACGATCATAAATCATGCTCTCCATCTGCTAACCCTATATGGGAACAAAACTCAAGAAATAAACACTTTCAGGTATATCCCTTAAAACACAGTTGGCACAACCTCTTCAAGGATGGATACCTTTATAGGGAGGGCAGGTTATGCTACAAGTGACCAAACAGCTCCTTGTTTAAGTTTCAGCTGCCAGGTTTTTGTGATTTGGAAAGCTGAATTATCAATTCCTATGTTCTTTCTTAGACAATCCTCATCCACCCCTCGGCAATAATCTTTCCCTTGTACCAATTGTGTCAGTAAAGGATTCAGTGAAATACTATAGATCCTCATGACTCTCAGCCCCAGCAGGGCATTTTTGGAAGCAGAGAAAATGGGCTCACCTCACCAGCATGCAGGTGGGCCATGCATTAGGAGATGCTCATCTGAGAAGCACTGGGGAACCCCCATTGCCTGTAGCATATAACATATGCTATATCATATAGCTGAGGCTTCCCTCTCCATCATTTTCCTTTGCAGCCAAAGCTATAAAAAATGGGGTTTAAGCTAACACATATTAAATATAGACAAGAAAGAAAACCAGCATGTCTGGGTGGCCACTGAGGCAAGCCTGAGGAAATAAGCAACCTCCATTCTCCAGGAGCAGAGTGGGAATTTCCCAACTTTTCCAGCGTGGGCTGGGACAAAGCACTGGGACCTGGCGCTGCCAAGACAGGCTGGGGGAGAGGCCAGAGGCTTCTCTCACCCTGGAAGCATTGCCTCAAGTCCTGCAAGGGGGAGACTCAGCAGTTTGTGAGAAGAATTAATTTGTCATGAGTTAGTAACAGCAGCCAGGTACCTGTGTGGCTGTATTTTTTCCTGTGTGGCACAGGTCACTCACAGGGGGAAGCTCTGCAGCCACCTGTGGACAGCAAATGTGGAGCTGCAGGCTCATATGCTAATTTCCCACTGGAATCACAGGGAGAGTTGAGGCAGATGGGCAAATGAAGCCTTCGTGGTCAATGGATGAAAAGCACACAAAATATTGGCAAGGACACTTGTTTCCAGCTGTGCTCAATAGCTTTAGCAAGCTCCTAATGACTAGAAGATCATCTCAGGAAAGGAGGCTCTGACGTGGCCACCATTCCTGCAGAGGTTTCTGGCTCATTACAATCTTTGTGCATAATGCTAAATAAACCACTTAAAATTAGGTTGCTGGTATTTAAACAATTGTAACAATTGATCATCAGAAAACATCCAATAGGCCTCTGATGAAGAAACAAAGAGAACACACATGAAATTGGATTTTTGCAGCACACCACTCACTATCTTCTGTACTGCTGCAAGTAGCTCCACTGAAAAACAAAACTGCCTGGAGGAATAAATTTGTTCAGTTAAGGCTGACCAGAATAAAAGGGGATTTTTCCTTCTGGCCTTGCACAGACATTTTACAAGCAGTTTTTTTCCAAAACAGCATATCGATCTTCAGCAAGACTGATACTGCATGCCAGGGCCCTGCCTGTCCTCTGGTGCTGCAGAGGATCACAGAACGTGATTCCTGCTCTGCAGCAGAATTGCCCAATTCCCCTGAAAGACGTGAGTTGCCATTCAGAGACCCAAAGCAGCACCAGCTCCAGCAGCACAGTAATTCCAGCCAACAGAGGTGTGTGATCTCAGGGAGCCACCTGCAAAGCCCACACAAAAGTGCTCCCCAGAAACCTTCCAGCCTCATAAACCTCTCACAGGCCCCCAAAGGCCATAAATTCTGCAGGGCCTCTCACAACTGTTTCAAAATATTTAATGTTTTCCTTCTGCTCTGTGGTTTCACTGCCCACAGTGGGGATCTCTGCACCCACCTGATACTGAGCCTGGAAAAGTTTTGCTCTGTATGCCAAAAACTGCTGTGGAATTGAGCTAAATTGTCTTAGCTGATTCCTGTCTAGATAAGAAATTGAAGCCACTTCCTTACAATATGATTTATTTTAAATTAGACAGGGGAAAAAAAGCAATTGAGGTAAGTATATGAATCAGATTTTCTGTTTCTAATGCCAGGCTTTAAGATATTGGTGGAAAAGTTTAATGGCATCAGCTGAACTGAAGAGCTTGAGTTTGGGACAAGCATAACATTTCTCTCCATAAACATAAAAATGCCATTTAAAAACCAGGACCCAAACAAGGAGAAAAAGCTTGTAAGGAAAATGCCTTGTCCTGTCACCTCAGCAGGAGTAAGCACTGAATGGGTTACTGAAAAAAAAATGATCAAAAATGCAAAGTTCACTCTTACAGGAAAGAAAGTGTAGGGATGTGAATAAAGCCAACAGGGCCATGAAAAGAAAACTGAGAAATGGGAATGGCAATGTGAAACTCAAAGTGCCTGAAAAACCACCTGAAAGAGATTTTGATGCACAGAAACTGGGAATGACCCACCTGTTTCAGCTGCCAATCATCTATCAAACAAAGAGCATCAATACGTGAACCAAAACTACACCCTACAGAGGGAAACCCAAGAAATCTCAACAATTATAGCTGGTTTAGTCCATTCTCAATATTGAACTATGATTTGGAAGCATTTATGAAGCCAAAAGAAAAAGGAAGACATGAAGGTTGGTGTATACACCCCAAAGTTGTTGACCCTCAGCCTCATCTCCCTCCATTCCTCAGAAACACGAGCAACCTTTTGCAAGTGGGGTGCACTGAGTGTAAATAACCTGCACCTCAGGGACGAGGTGCCATACAGAAACAGGTACTTAACTGGGCACTTCTGTCCTGGGCAGAAACAGGCCAAGAGGAAAACAACCTTGGGCCGTGCTGAGAGAGGAGCCATCAGGAAAGACAGGGCTCAGCATTTCAAGTTATTTTCTTTAATGCCTTTTATTAATGAGCTAGGAAAATCCTTATGAAATCTGTGGATCTGACAGAAGTTAATTGGTTTAGTAAGGGTGATTGGAACACCATGCATGAGACCTAGATGACTTTGTGGGTTCAAATATTAGAAACAGATTAAACTTGGCTGCACCATATCACACACCTGGAGACTCCTAAGTGGAACTGTAGCTTTCAGGTGGGGACTTGGTTTGACAACAAAAGGGAAGAGCTTTAGCTCACAAGAGCATTACAAGCTACCATTGCAATGAGGCCGTCTGGAAGGAGATCAGACTCTAGGACCTGAGAAGTTTATTCCTATTGCTCTGAGCTTCATACACAGACACTCATTCTTTCTTCTACAAGGGGCTGGAAGAGCTTCATCATTCCCTGCTGCCTGTAGCACCTCTGGGAGCTGCCATAGCCTTGCCAGCAGGACCGAGCTCCCTGGGACGTTTGCAGGGGGAGCTGGTCTCTCCTCAAGCACCAGCTCAGGGCACTCACACCAAATGTGGTGAACAAGAGACAAAAAAATAAAATCATGTGAACCCTTGTATTGTCTCTGAAACTTGGCCAAGACTAAGCCATCCTTGCAGCTGGGCAGTGGAAGAGATGCTCTGCTCTTCCTAGCCTGCCACCATCTCCAGAATCCTTCCCCCTCTGCTGCTGGTGGCCCAGGACTCAGTGGAGAAGGAGAGGTGTGTGCTCCTCGCTCCTGCTCGTTAACCATAGTGTTTGAGGGCTGGAGTATCATAATGCAGCAAGCTGAACTTCACATCCATTATTTTAACATGAAGCCTGTACCAGATTTCACTAGCAAAGCATTTCATGTGGGACAAAAATATTCTGTTTCCAGCAGTGAGTCATGCCTTTCTTATTTGGGCACTGATGGAGCCTGTGATGGGAAGTGCTGAAATAAGAGTGGGAGGCTCGGTGTGCTTGTACCTCTCCCCTTCCCTGGACACACATCTCCCCAAAGGAAAAGGGATTTCACTATATGTCCGTGGGTGCACTTCAGTCAACTGTGATGCTCACCACTTGGTAAAAAAATATATAGGTTTTTGTTAATTTCTAATAGTTTCTGAAAGTTTCTTATACAATGAATGACTAAAAGGGATTTTGCTGGAAAGGACAGAGAAGAGGAGGATATAGATAGAAGGACAACAAAATATACCGTTTACCACAGCACACCTGAGAAAACCAAACTGCTGTTACATTTTCATGACTATTTCTGACAGTACATTACAATCTTACTCTATTTGAAATCCCTGAAAACACCTCCAGACCTGCTTGTCTTAATTAATTTTCTTACACTGTCTATAAAACATCAATCAATAACCAATGCTTCAGACTAGAAACTCTGTATGAGGGAGAAAAAAACTAAAGTAAACCATGTGTGCTTTGAGTTTCAAAGAAAGAAATCACTGTAGCCATCCACGGCTAGTCAGTTTTCAGTCATTAATTTCTATTTGGCATTACATCCTGCTGCTCTTTGCAGAGACAGATTTTTTTACCCAAATGACAATAAAGAAATTTTTCTGCTTTCTGCCTGAGCAGCCAACCCCCACTGCAGTGGACAGGAGCCCAGGGAGCACAGCAAACCTGCACAGGGAATTGCTGTGGGAATGGCGCCATGTCTGAAAGAGAACACAGGAAGGGAGGAAAAGCTCCTTACTGACTTTAACACAAAATGGGTTAAATAACCCAAATACACTTTCCTTTTGATTTCTTTTAAAAATACTCTTTTCCTTTTAATCCTTAGCAGTGATTATAAAAAGACATTTAAAAAAATTTAATACCTTTTTAGTTATTTTGCCTTCACTTTTACTAAATATCCAGCTCTGGAAATACTTTTAAATTTCTTCAGCTCCTCTAGTGCTTTTTTTTGCCCTGGTTTGGTACCTTATGCAAAATGCAATTTGGTGGGAGAGTTCAGACCAGTCTATTCCAACTTACATTGTAATTGTATATGACAATTAACATCTTTCTCCATAACTAAGTAAATAAAACTATTCCTTGGATTTCCTCTGTGTCATTTTAGACTTCCTGTCAGACTCACTCTTCATCCCACAATTACTAAAAACCTACCAGTGAGGACATTCACTGAAATCCAAGTAAGGATCTTGTACTGAAATTTCTTGTCTTGTTGTTTTGATTGCTGTAATCAGCATGAGGAGCAGCATTTTTATTGGTACAAACACAATTTTCTCATGAATTAATTAGAACAGATAAAATACATTGCTCCATAATTCACATTAATTCTCCCTTCTCATCATATCCTCCCATAAACTCACCCAGTGCTGTGGCTGTTGGCCAGCAGGCAACCACCACATGTGCCAGAAGGGGCTGGTTGTCACAGATGTCACATCATGGCCGTCCAGCCTGCAGACACGGTGAGAATACTATTAGCTGCCACAGGAATCCCCAAAATATCTAAATTTAAGTGTTTGTTTGCAGGATCTGCTGAAATGCCCCCAGGCCCCCGCTGCAGGGCTCCCCTCCGCAGGCAGCTCTGGCTGGAGGCAGCACCAGTCTGAGCCCAGCTGGTGCCAGCTGGAGAGCAGAGCAA
The DNA here is from genome assembly GCA_013396875.1 of Vireo altiloquus. Classification (NCBI taxonomy): domain Eukaryota; kingdom Metazoa; phylum Chordata; class Aves; order Passeriformes; family Vireonidae; genus Vireo; species Vireo altiloquus. The sequence goes on from VZRF01008083.1 coordinate 260,668, forward strand.
ACCCAGCCCCGGGCAGGGAGAGGCAGGGACAGGCAGGGAGAGGCAGGGACAGGCAGGGAGAGGCAGGGACAGGCAGGGAGAGGCAGGGACAGGCACTGTGAGGCACAGGATGGCTGTGCCTGGCCTACCTGGGGGTGGCAAGCTGAGATGCACAGTGACCTTGGCCCCTCCCGAGGGAATCTCGCTGCTGAGACACATCAGCCTTTGAGGGCTGTGAAAATGCTTCCAAATACATTTTATTAATGTTCCACCAGTTGAGTTATGGAGCAGCCCAAAGTTCTCCCACAGGCCTGGCCATTAGTGCAGCAGGTTATTAAAGCCAAGTTAAAGAAGGAATGGGGCCACATTTACCACGCTGCTTTATCTATCTCTTTTTTTAATATGGTGATTAGAAATAAACTAATGACTTCCACTTCACAGCAAGTGTTATTTGCTGTGTTGTCTGAAAGTCTTCAGAAGCACTTGGATACATTTAGAGGTTTATCAGAACAGGGTTTGCCTGTTCAGAGCAGGATGGTGGGTGGCTGTGCTGAGCTGATACTTATGTGTATCAAATCTAACAGTGACATAACAGGGGCAGAAAACTTGAAAGAAGAAAAGGTGAGTGATGAGAGCCTTGGGGCTTCATTATAATGCCTTTTCTTTTACTGGAGACTCCTGTTGCTGAACACTGAAGTTTCAATCGATTTGCAGACTTAGAGTGATTAAAGTTCTACCATCTACTCTCCGTGGAAAAGTACTACCATGGCATTAGAGAAAAGAAATGAACGTTGCAAACAGATGCTGCACAGAGAACTGAACAATGGTTCCAAGTTAACTTCATACCTGCACCTCTCCCCTGCCTCAGGGAGAACTTCTCAGTTCCTCCCCAAACAAAAAGATCTAATATTTTCTTCTGGTTGAAAAGCTGCTCTCAATTATATTGCAGTTTCATGAGAGTAGTTGAACAGCAAGACCACTCTACCGTGAATTTTATCTGAAAGCAGTTATTCACAGTCAAAGATCCTGCATGCTGAGTTTTTCTCAAAGCTTTGTTACTCTGTTTACTTTCTTTTTCCTGTCTTAATTTTTTCAGCCTGATTTTTTAAAAAATCACTGCCACATTTCAGGGACTCTGAAAAGATATTGACTAAAACCTCTGAATTTTCTTTTGAGTGAGAATGAATCCTAAAATCTTCATGAGCCAGAACAAAACCTTATTCAGTGCTGAGTAAACAATAATGTACTTCCCCTCTTAAATCTAACCTGTTGATTTATCATCTTACATTCCTTGGACACAACTGCAAAAGTGGAATTATTTTTCACAGCTGACAGTGGGAATGCAGAACCCAGGAGTCAGAGAGCCCTGAAGACTTGACAGTCTGCTTGAACTATCTGAAAAATGCCTGAAAAATGCAATTCATCTGAACACTGCAGAGGAAAGCGGGGGAAAAGGATGAGCCTAATTGGTTCTGACTACAGAAGTCAGATCTCAAGTTTTCTCTCGAGATGTGTATTAGAGCAACCACTATTAGTGTACCCAGATCTCTTTTAAAAGGGCTAATTTGATCAAATGCTACAATAATTCAAGAATATGACACTGTTGGGAGATCTGCATATGATACTTGACAGTAAAAACCATCAAATGTTTGTCCTTTTCACCAAATGAATCATTTGGGAGGAAAATAGTCAGTATGGGCAGGAGCCAAAGGGAGCAGTCTGGCAAGCACTGAAGCTTCAGAACAGAGTTTGCTGAGCACTAACTCAGAGCGAGATCCTATCTATTATGCACAAAATGAACACAAGGCAAAAGCTCAGAGGATAAAGGGTTCCTACCATGAAGGTGTAGGAACAATTTATAACCACGTGATGGATGAAATGAGTTTCGTGTCAGCAAACCCTCTTGTGCTGCACATGATGCTCAGTGTTCCCAAACCCTGGGCTGCAATGAGGAGCTTTTGTCCAGCAGCATTTCCAGACTGGCCAAGTCTCACCCAGGGCTCCTGTCACACGTGAGGGGAGTAGGCACAGAAACTACAGCAGACTTTCCCTGCAGTCCTCTGCCTGCATGTGGAGCTTTCAGATGGATCCTCTAAGGCCTGCAGGTTTCTCATTTTTTTCAATCTCTCACCTTACATAAGCACTTCATTTATCAGAAGGAAAGGGGAAAAAATCCATTCCATGTTGAAAGAGACTGCCACCTGCATTGCTTCCTAATGTAAGCAAATCCCAGTGGAAAGGTTTATCACCAGACTTTCCTGCTGGACCAGTAAATCACTCTCAGAAATATCATTTAAACCTTACAAGTGGTGTTAACCAGCAGGAGTGGCACATTTTTTAAAAAGAGGTTCCAACAATACAGCAATTAATCCAATTTCCTGGAAGAACTCATGACCACTGTGTATTTCAGGGTTCGGATCAGTCATAAATATATTAGCAATACAATAATAACACTGTTACTGCCTTTTAATAAAAAAAAAATTGGAATATACTGTGCAGTGTGACACTGACACACAAGTTTGAAGTGTTCCAGAGACTTAATCCTTTTATAATTTTGTTTGTGACTGTGTGTGCATGCCTGTAAAAAGATACTGGAAACAGGGCTCTTGAAAGACACGAGACTATTAACCTGTGCAGACATTGCAGTTGTCTCCTGGAGTGCTGGTATCCCATCCATTTATCAGCCCAGCTGTCTCACAAGGTAAAAATAAAATGGTGCTTTCAGTTTAACAGGATGCAATTGACTCAAGAAGCAGGGCTGGGCTCTGCTGCGCTGGGCTTGGGAGTCTAAAAAGTGGATTAGGACAGTAGCAAGTAAAACAGCATAAACTCCCTAAATTCTACTCTGGAAAACTTTGTCTCCAAATATTCATAAAAGTTAATAAAAATAAGTGAGCTTTCAAACAGTCTATACCATTTCTCTATTTTATAGTTCACTGCAATTTCTTTTAATTACCTTGCAGTTTAAATCGATTGAATTCTAGACCCAGTTCCCTTTAAAAAATGTCTTATTGCAAACTTTGATTAGCTCCAGAGAAAAGAGAGCAGATGACTTTAAATGGCACAGAGGTGGATTTATTGGCAAGTATGTCAGGTTTGCACTTAGCAAGGAATTGGCAGATAGCAAAGTATGACTGGAAAGGATTCAAACTCCAAGGACTTGGAGCTGGAAAAGGATTTATTTGAATAGCAAAGTATAGCAGTGTATTTGCTGCAGTTAAAATTATTAGAAGCTTTTAACTAAAAACATGAAGAAATTAAACTTCCAGTGAAAGGCAAGCAACTGCATTTCTTCAAAGGTATTGTCGCAGGGATATTTATTGCTTTCCTCCCTCACTGTGTCACTTATTGCTCCTAGCAATAGGAAGGTGTATTGACCTCCTTGATTGGGTGTACGTTCAAAAGCCAGATTAAACCTGAACCTGCACAAAATTACTGAGCATTCAGGAAATAAAATGCTTTATTTTTGTCTTAAATCAACTGTAGAAAAAAAGTAGTCTGTTCACTGCATGTGAAAGGTAGAGAGCCTGTAGTCCCAGGAAAAGCAGAGTCAAAGGAGCCTGAGCTGCTTCACGTGGACAGACAAGAGGCTTGGCCACAGTCTGCAGCAACAAAACCAGGGGGCTGTGCTGAGAGAAGTTTGCACTACGGAAGGATTGCCAACTGAAACTAGAACTTTATTTGGGGTTGTGGGGACTTTTTTGTCTCAAGTGTCATGTTCTCTTCAAAAAAGTAAAAATATTGCTTGTGACAGTGCTTGAAGTGTTAGCTGACACACGGAAGCCTTGTTTACACTCGTGACCCCCACACTAGCAATGGACCAGGGGGAACTGCAACTGAAATGGCTTCCAAAAGCAAAAACCACTGCTCTGCTCCGCTCCTGAGCTGGTGCTAAGTCCTGCTTCAGGCAGGAGGCATCCCCAGCTGGACTCTGGTGTCCCCTGCAACCAGTGCTCCTAAAAGATTCTCAAAGGAGTGTTCACAGCTCCTCTATCCCAGGCTTTTGGAAAGAGGAGAGG
>VZRF01008083.1:264905-285155 GCA_013396875.1 Vireo altiloquus
AGGAGAGGAGAGGAGAGGAGAGGAGAGGAGAGGAGAGGAGAGGAGAGGAGAGGGAGTCAGTCGCAGTGTCTCTGAACTGCCGCTTTATACCATCACATCTGCATGAGACACTTTTATGGAACTTCTCTGATTCCATTATTCAATTCTAAAAGGTGATGAGACACTCTAGTCTTTTAAAATAGTACATAAATACCCCAAATCACATTTAGAAGCCACTTTTTCTTATAGCAACACTTCACTTTTTTTACCCTATTACTTATCAGTCTTGCATCAGCAGGAAACTGAGTGAGCCATTTTCCTATTTTGTTAAGCACAGATGCAGCTCTTGATTTCATTTTTATGGACTAAAGCTAAAAGATGCTTTCCTCAGAAAGCCAAATGACCACATTTCAAGTCTGGCAGCAGCTGGTCTCAGCAGCCAGCATGTGGCTCACCCAACTACAAGCATGTAACTGAGACACCAAAAAAGAGGACACTGGCAAAAAAAAAGCCATTCGGAAAAGCTCATGCCTAAGGAGGCTGAGGGTGCTCCAGACTAAAGTACCTCAAGTGGAATCAGGTAATAGAGAATCTGGAATGAGGTAACAAAGGGGGTGGAAGGGAGAAGTTTAAGCCTCCAGGACACTTCCACCAAAGGCCAGTCATACTGAAGCCTGAACTTAGGTTCAATACATTGTGCCAACCTCCATCATCACTACTTCCCTCACACATTTCTTTCCCTTTCCTCTGCTGAATTCTGCTCTAAGTCCCCTAGAAAGTGCTTGAGCATCTGCATGGCTTGGACCACAATCTGGACTGGCACAACAGCAGAAATATTTAACAGAAAAATTCAAGCCAAAGAGAAGGCATGGACATTTTTAAATTCTTACTTCCCTTGGCCAATCTAAGTACCTCTAGATAAGAACAAACTGTAATCAGTAGAAGACTGATCTGTAAACATCACCTACAGCGCTGTAAGTGTGCAGAGAGATCCACATATGGAAAACTTTGCTCACATCTCTTTCCAACAGAATTTGCTTCTTCCTGATTTCATCTGTTATTCTAGACTAAAATGGGAGGTTTTTGCAAATATTCAGAATATTGTTTCTGGGTTTGTCAGCAGCAGAAATCATAATTCATCCCATCATTTCTAATGCTTACACAGAAAAGTCAATAAAATTTAAAATAAAATTAAAGGGAGAAATCTTCCTTCGACAGCATCAGCAGTATCACATTTTACACCACCTCTGGTATTATTAGGTAAAAAAAGTTGCCTAACAAATACAAGTAGAGAAGTATGTCATTGTCATTTTTCAGGATTTCTTGAAGGTTTGTCAATAAGGTATTAGAAATTCACCCAGGTCTGAAAACCAATTTATATTTACACTCAAATTTCTAGTTTCTATTTGAGAACTGCAGAACGGTCAGCCTCATGAAGTCATACACTGAAACCCAAACCTTGCATATTTCCCCACATTGTGCATTTATATATATATATATGTAATGCCACCGAGACTCGTTTGAGTCCATGGAATATGTCTGCTTGTGTAAAAAAAGGAGACACATTTTTTACTGAAACTTGCTTGCAGACTCGGGTCTTCTTCAGTACTCCTCACCAAGAAAAATTACGGCAATTTAGTGGAGAAAATCCTGCAATGTGACAGATCAGCTATAAAAGCACACACTGAAATGAGGACAACCTTTAAGCCATCAGAATTTTCTTCATGAGACCAGATTTTTTCTGTGTCATACTCAGCACGGAGAGATTTTCATTTTCCAGAGCTCTATGGAATTTGACAAGTAAACCTACTACAGTTAATAGCATTTTAATCTTTATGCATAACAATCACAAACCTACATTGTACAGGTTTGATAATAGTAGCTGACAGCTGAATTTGAAGTATACACTTCGTTCCAAAACAGATGCGTGTGTAGGTGGATGTGTTGTAGAAATACAATGTACGACACGGCTGAGCCTAGGTAAGCTGGTGATCCTCAAACATCAGCATCACCTGCACGAAGTTAGGACAGAAACCTGCTCCTTTAAATACCTCTTCATCCTTCTTATGACACTTTCTTTAAAGAGCTCAGTGAATAGTAGATAAAATAAGTATCTAATGAGGTATGACAGAAACTCTGATTGAGCTAAACAGCAGAGAGCTGAATTCTAATAAATAAATGAAGCAAAACATTTACTGCCAGCAACTATGTCAAGTTAGACATAGGAAACTGTAGCTATGCAGCTGGAGAAGGGCTATACTCCGCAAGCCAGAAAAGTGGTGGAACTCCTCCAGCTTTGATTATTTATGGTGTGATGATGAAGGAACAACTTTCCATGTGAGGAACAGCTTTAAAGTTGAACAGTGAAGCCGAAAGAGAAATTTAATGAAAAATCAGAGGGGAACAAAACTACAGCTACAAAAACAATAACATTCGGTTTAACAATTTAAAAATGTAATCTGTGTGCAAAACCAGATGTTAACTTGTCCAGCTTCAAGGTAAACAGCAAACTGTATTCATAACAACCCTTCTGCTGGACACCAAACACACATTACTTAACGTTGCAGTATATAAAGCTCACTTCGGACCTCCAAATCTTATCAAAATGAACACAAATGCCAAACAAACACATTTTAAACAAAGAACACATCTGTATTTAATGGAAAGCTATTTTCAAAAAAATCCCAACCTTTCATAATCTACCATAATCGTAATAGCCTGAAACATAAGAATGCTTTCAGGCTCAGAAAAAAAAGGCTTCTAATTTTAAACATTTATGAGGACACTGAGAAGTGGCTTAGAACCATGCTTTAAAACACGTTTTCAGGCTTTAAACTGCTGAAAGCTGAGACCCCTTTACACATTTGGCCTGGAGAAAGGGAGAGAAGTACAAAAATATGATGAAAAGACTGCACATGAAAATTTCTACTAAAAGAAAATGCAGCTGACTCCCTCATTCCAACCCCTTCCTCCCATCACCACTGCCCCTCCCCCTTCAGGGAAAGTGTACCTCTTGCCTGATCACCACCTCCAAACAACTCATCTACATCACTGGCTCTGTTTTTAACAAATACTTTTTGAAAATAATTTTAAAGGGCCACTCTGCCATTGCTGATGCTGTTCCTGAACAGGAGGGACTTCGCTTCACCACTGCATTGATGTCTGCTCATTTTGAACTATACCTTGGGATGTGTGATTTAATGCTCATTCCAAAAAAAGATCATGATCAAACCTTTTAAATGGTTTTTCCCAACTCATAAAATGCATGCTTTATGCTAGGAATGAACTTCTCTTTGAAACAGTGTAACTATGGGAAGGAGGGATTGTTCTTACATTTCTGTTTCATGGAAAACACCATACTGTTAGTTTTTTAAAGTTAAAGGATTAAGTTGCAGAGGTAAAAAATGCTGCTAAATGCAATACACTCTACTAAGTTAAATACAGCCTCAGTCTGATAGGAAACACTGACTTTAAAAATAGCTATACCTTTCCAAACATGCCAGTGAAAATAAATATTAATATATTGTAGGTATTAAAAAATGAATGCATCAAGAATAGGAACAAGTACTACCTTTAAGGTAATTCAGCATTAAAAAACCCCAATATATGAAAGCAAAGAAAGAGCCAAAAATATTAATTTATAGCAACAGACAGTAGGAAAGAAGTTTTGAAAATCCATGAGAATTCTTCTCCCCTACCAGGCATGCTTACAGATCTATGAGCATTTTCTTTTTTTGTCTTTTATTATTCTTGATTCCTGCCTTATAGTTCAACTTCAGGGCAAAGCACCATACAACAAGAAATTACATTCGAAACTATTAGGTCATCAAAATTGCCTTTACTGTTTAAAAACAAAACACATACACAAAATATTGCAACAGCTTCTGGAATCCCACTCAGAAAGCCCAACATTTTTAGATCTTATGTTTTCATCACCATAATTTTTGCAAAACAGTGAGAGGCATCCCAGAACATTTTAGGAGTGACTCTTTCATCATTGCAATCCCTCAATTACAGCTGACCACAAGAAGGAATGAATAGAATAGTACTGTAGGGACAGTACTGGTGTATTTTTCAGCTTGCCCTCTGACGTGCTCTGAATTCTGCTGGAGAGTGATGTAGTGATTTCTTAGACTGCCTCCGTTATTGCTCCCAAAATAATTCAGAAGTACATAAGGCTTTAAGCAGTTTATACACCGATTTCAAATTGAATTCAATGGTTTCAATGACCTTTTCATCAAAACTGAGCTCCAGAACTCCACCCACTTACAGTCTGACAGGACCTGCTCCCTGGACATGTGCTGGGCTCCATCTTCAGCCCAAAAAGCTAGAGGCAAATAAATACATGTAGAAGTTTTACTTCTAAAATACCGAGATCTTTGCTGTTACTGTCAGAAATAATGGTCTGATGCCGTTTTAGTTTAGAAGTTTATTAACAGTTGCCCAAGGACAGGAACTCGGGATAAGCCTGCAGAAGGCACGGCGAGGCAGAGGACAGCACACGTGTGAACGCTGGGTGCTCCTCCCTCAGGCCACCAGAGGACCAGAGAACCCTGGCCTGAGCCCAGGAACAGTTTTTATAGTCAGCCCAAAGTCTATGATTGGTCCATTCTGGATCCAGTGTTTGATTGGCTTTCTGTTTGAAAGATGATTGGCTCGCTAACGGTGTTCCCTCATTGGCTCCTTTGGTCCAATCAGTGATCCAGGGGTATTCCGATTTGTCCATACCAGTGACCAATCATAGTCCATGATGTCATCCATTCTCTGGGTACCACTGCTAGAATGTTTGACCAGTCTGAGGTATAGGAGACACCCTTGTGCACCCCCAATAGTCAGGTAACTGCACTTCACCTGCAACCCTGAGCACCTGGAACACTTGCAGCTTCAAAAGTTATAGCAAACAGTAAACATATAATGAGACAAGCCAGTACATATTTATGTATATATAAAATAAGATAACTTAAGACTCTCAACCCAATATCATACGTGGAGGTATATAAACCCCAGTGGTTATATCATCATCTTTATTCATTCAACTGCTTACTTAGAAACTCCCTTACTTAACTAATAAACTTCTCATTAATTAACCCCCAACCAATTACCTCAATCACAAAAACAGATTTTGTCTATCACAGTTACCAGGACAGAACTGAAAACAAAAACACCTGCAAGCAATGAACATGGCTGAAGATACTGAAATCAAGACAAAAACTAAAAGTTCTTAAATTATAGACTATAAAGCTCCTGAGTGCCAGCTGCATGTATGGACATCCAATGATAGGAGAACTGCAAGGAAATATGCATTTACCACAAAATCTGAAAGCATAACTGGGACCTGACTTCCAGTCAGGTTTGTAATTTTGTTCATGATTGAGATTACTTCATATAAATTTATTTATTTTTGTGTGTACAATATAATTTAACTTACAAATCTATTTCCTTGAGATTAACCATTAGTACTGAGCATTTGCTGTTATAAAGTTCCTTAAGCATAAATTTTAAGTACAATGATTCATAACCAGATTCCATGAACCCATGTGGAATGATACTGAATAAATAGATTTTCTAGTCACCAAAATAAAGGTTAGTATAACTCTTAAAAAATCCCCAACAAACCCAACTAACAAACCTTTGAAATGATACATCTGTTGAGTTAGTTTAGTAAGACAGTGAAAAAACAATTTGGTAAGGTAGTTACTGGTTTTCATAGCATTGTAGAGTTAAGCTTCAATATTCATCACTATCAGAAAGTTCAATAACTTCTTGTTTTGATACCAAAGTAAAAATTGTCCATAAAGTGGAAGGGTCTTCACAATTATGATGACTCTGCCAATGATTACAAAGATCCTCTTTTCTTCCAAATAACTGTTTGCATAAAACACAGTTATAGCCTGCTTTAGACCAAAATTCTATTTTTTTGCTTGGTGCACCAAATCTGACATTTTGCATCTCCTTGGTGGCTTCACTACTTCCTGACTGAGTCGGTTCACTTTTAGGTAAAATATTGACATTATTTTGATGGTAGGAGTATGTCTGTCTCTTTGCTTTTGGAAGAGTACACGGCTCCTCCTGACGGGCACTGCACTTCGCTAAACGTCTTCTCTCGCTGCGCTGTTTCCACAAGTGGGTTGTGTGTTTGACCAGTTCCCCCTTTGTTCCTCTGTTTCCTTGCAAAACCCCTTCCTTTACTCTTCCCTGAATCTCTTCTCCATGACAGCACAATAAGTGAAACTTCATTTCACCAAAAGACTCTGCAATAAACTGGCATTGACCACATTTGACCTGTAATTTCACTCCTCCCGGGTTATGGAATAGGTCCTCAAAATTGCACTTATTTCCCCTGTCAAAAAAAAAGAAATACAAACTATTTCAGTATTAGCCAGGCAGAGGAGAGGGATGACAATTTCTGTCCTTATAAGTTCCAAGAAGAGATGGCAGTCATGAAACACTTTTAATTAAAAACAGGCATTGTTTCTACAGTATCTAATTCATTTGGAAGAGAAAAAAAAGAAACAAAATAAATAATAGTAAGGCTGATAAGGAAAAAACTGAAACCAAATGACACTTCTGAGTTTAAGAACTGCCTCCAAAATTAGCCTTGGTAGAAATAACCTTTTAACAACACCAGCCTTTAATAAAAGGCTGATAACATTTGTTAAAAGTTCCTGATTCAGTGAGGTCAATTCAAATACTTCTAGGGCTGTGCTAAGAAAGTGAAAATTACTATTACCTGTAATTTACTCGTAAGAGAAACCCATTTGTTTACAGCGAGTGATCTAAGGTCAATTTGAGGCAAAACCACCCCCCTTTCCAAGATGGAAACTATGAAATTTCAAAATTTCTTACCTTTTTTTTCCCCCTACATGTCAGTAAACATGGTTTAGAAAAGTTTAAATACCTAATCTGCAATTGGACAGCCCCTCTCCCTGATTTAGGACAGCTCTGCAGTATAAAGGATACACAGGCAATCCCTGGTTAAGTTAAGCCAATCAAAACAAGATCTCCTCAGAAATCTTCTTGTAACATCTATGAAAAGGACCTCATAACACTGTGTATTTATACATGTTTGACAGATTACCCAAAAGAACAGATGAACTGAATAAATCACTGTATGACGGCTAATAAGACTGACAGAAAAGTACTGGTGTTTCTAAGGTTCAAGACCTTAAAAATTTCTAACTGATGCTCCAAAGAGTGGAGTTGTGCAAAGCAAAACAAGTAAAATGGAACTGTAGTGTTGCAGTGAGGAGTTATATTAAACCCCTGAGTGTTCTGCAATGAAAATAAATGCACAGTGGAACAAACAAACAAGGCAACATTTATACTGTATCAAGAGATTTCACCTCAAAATCATAATACAGGGGTGAATGATTATTCTATCCATCTTAATATGGTAAATGTTAACCTTTCTACTTGGCTGAGTGATCACAAAAGCAGCAGTAAACTCAGGATGGATTAGCTCACAGCACTGCCTAAAAGGAAATGTGATAATGATATTTAAGAAGGAAAACAAACTACAAGCTAATACTGAAATATGAACTGTTTTTTACTTACTGCAATTGGTTCCCTATCTTCTAGGGAAAACCCCAAAGTGGGTAGGACAGAAGACAGTGTAGATTAACAGAATGCTAACTACAAGAAACCAACTGACCCAAATATAACAGTATATTGGGTGTTACTGGAATATATGCAAAATTACTTTGCATATTCAAGTGTCAATCACAATTTTTAGTCAATAAATCAGCTAAAATATTCTGGTTGGTCTAATGGATTGACTAGATACAAATGGAATATTTAAACCTGTAGGAATCTCACTTTGGGGGAAAAAAGCAACAATTTTCATAATGGTGAGGTTTATAGATTTCCACTGACAACCTGAAATACAGTTTTCATTAGCATTTAATTAGTGAAAACTCTCACCTCTCTGTAGTTTCTTCTGCCTCTTTTATATTCCTGTCTCTCTTCTTTAAAGCATCTTGCATCTGTTGCTCACTAGGCTCTGTGCCGATAACAACCCTGTGGACTTCCCTGAGGTGGCCAAAGTACACTTTTGCATGGCCAAAAACTTTAGCACAGAATTCACAGCACACCAGTTTTTTGGGTTTGCCTTCGTTGTGATGAAGCTTCATATGGGTGCTGAGGCTCCCAGCACGGATATATGCCTTCTGGCAGATCCTGCAGCTGTACAGCCGCCGACCCATGTGCGTGGTCAGGTGGTCCTGGAGATGGTGCTTAAACTGGAACGTATGGTTACAAACATGACATCTGTGCAGGGGCTTAGGGATGGCTGAACATGTATTTCTACTTAGAACACTTGATTTAGCTGATGTAGCATCACTATGCTTGGAACTTAAACATTCATTGGTGAGTGAATCATTTAAGTCTTGCTCCTGAGACGGTGTCTCTACGATTGCTGCAGGAGTCAGCGGTGCAAATGTCTGCACAACTACCTCTGGTTTTGGTCTGATACTACGGTATTTTTTCATTGCTTCTGTTTTATTGTCTTCATGTGGCAGAATCGCCCTCTCTCTTCCTTCTCTACGCTTATTAATGATGCATTTCCTTCGCTTGGCCTGAAATGCCAATAAATCATCCGGGGCTCTTTTTTTCCTGCCTCTTCTTTTAGAGGTTGCACTGTTCAATTTTTTAAGACTGTCAACATCATCCACTTTGCTGGATGGAGAGAAGGTATTTTCTTGAATGGTTTGTTTGGGTACTTGTGTAAATGATACAGCTAATTGCTTATCAAAGGCTTTGGTTTTCATCAAAGATGGTATCTTTTCACACTCAGATTTTAGTGAATGACCAGATATAGTCATAACATTAGTATTCTGCTTAGATTTACAGAACACTGAATTTTTCATCCTTGAGTAAGGCAAAATAGGAAGTTTTCCTTTTGGGGCTGATGGAGTCATCTGAATTGTACTGCCAAAAACTGCTGGTGACAAGACAGCAACAGGATTTGCAGAATTTGTGGGTTTCTCCCTTAGTTTCTCAGATGTCAGAAGTGACTCTCTTGTGGTTTCCGATGCTGTCTTCACAGAGTGTAGACTTAGTTTCATGGGATTAGTTGTACTTGCTGGCTTGGATAGAGAGTCTTCAATACCAGATGGTCCAGAAATACTATTGCTAGCATTTTCAGTTTTGATAATTAAAGGAGATCCAGATTCCATGCAATTACTTTTATTTACTAATGTAGCAACTCCAATTTCAGCTGAGTCACAGTCTGTTATCATCCCTTGCTCAGTTGAATCTGAACTAGAATGAGCTTCAGGACAGTCTTCAGTTACAGTAGTCATGGGGGAAGTCTGTGATGAGATCAGTGCTTTAACAGGAATCTTGTTATGTGCACTCAAACCAGAGATTTGTGCCGGTTTTTTGTCACTCAGCATTTTACTTCTTACAGACTGGTACCTGGGGATGGGCAGCTTTAGGTGCTCAGAGGGGGCCACAGCCGACTGCTGAACTTGCTGTGTTAGGGCAGGAGCAATACACGGCACAGCCAACAGGGACAACGTCCCCTTGTGAGCAGCCACCTGCATGACAGCGTAGTTCTGAGCTGGAACCACCAGTGGCTTGGAACCTGAAGCTGAAATTGGTGTAATTGGCTCAGGCAAAGATGACTGAAGACAAGAAACCACTCCAGATGTTAAAAGTTTTGGTACCATTTTTGGAGCAATTGTCCTGAACTGACTTTTCTTCTGAAAACTTTGTATTATATCCGAAGGAGATTTCTGTTTATCTGTAAGAATAACATAACTAAGATGTAATATGATACATAGTATTTTTAAAAAATTACTTTCTCAAAAGTAAAACTGCTTGCAAAGGATACTATTACACATAAGCTTAAAAAAAATATTTAGGCATTTAAATGACCACCAAATTAAATTTAGAATTGCAAAAGTTTCATAGACAAAAGCACTGTCTGAAGCAACATGCTTGAATACAGATATGCAAAAAAATCTCTTCTTAATCAAATATTAACTGGATGTTTCATTCGAGGTTAGAAACTACATGACATTTCAGAACAAATACACCCATAAGCCTCTTCAGCCCTGGAAAAGCTACAAGAGCATGCTGGCAACACTGCTGGAAGAACAGAGACAGGATTTAAGCTCCATGACACAGAACTTCTTTGAGCACCAGCTCTGATCCTCTCTCTCAAACAGAATCATGCTATCTTTCAGATTTTCTCTAATATTTAGAATTTTTGGGTTTTATCAGATACAGACCAAAGTTTGCCTGATGAAGTCTTAGAAAAATCACTGCTGCAAAACATGCAAATAATATATAATAAAATCAGACTTGAAAGAATGTGTGGATATGAACAACTGCGAAATACCCAATCACAAAAATTACTCGTGTGCCACTAACGCACAACAGAACTACTGTAATAAGTTATTTAAACATTTTCTTGAAAGATGCAATTTATCAAGATTATATCACAATTCCTTCCTGTTTCTATTTGTGTTCATATAAGTCACAAATGTTTTTAGTAAAGAAGAATGTGAGGATAATTAAAACAAACAAAAGGAAAAAGATAAAATTCATACAATATAATATGCATTGGGCAGCAAAGACACCTGTTGACCTTTGAGATTCCATAGAAAAGGACTTGATACATAGTTAATCGTACCATTACCATTTCATCTATCAGTTTCATTACCCACTCCCAAATTCAATTATTGATGCTTTCAGTTCTTAAAACCTTGGATAGGTTTCTTGAAAAAAGGAAATTTCAACAATCTCAACCACTGAAAATTCAGCTACAAAGATCCCAGGCTGAAAGACAATTTGGACATAAGCAAAAATCATTTTGAGAGAAGAATACATTTGACTAGAACATGTGAAAATAAATGCTGGAACCCTGAAATATTGTAGTAAGATAATTCACAGGAAAGTTTCCATTCCTTGCCACTTTAAAGACTTGTATTACAAATGCATTTATAGGTGATTGTGGATTTAAAAATGTAACTGTAAATTACTACCAACACTGGAAACTCCAGTAAATTTATCTTACTCCTGGATGTTCTTGTCAGATGTAACACACTTTGCAACAAGCACTGCAAGCTACAAACCTATCATGTTTCATGATTATTCATGGTATGCACATATGCCGTAAAGCCACAGCCTTCAGGACATGTTGGATGCTCTAAGCAATCACATATAAACAGAACAGTTCATATTTAGTAGATCTGATGCTTTTCAAAACTCTTTGATAAGCAGATTCATAGAGCAGTAACTATCCAGGGCATAAGCCTTTGATCATTTTACTGCCATCTACTGCATCAAACCCCAAGTCCATTATGTACTTTCTTTATATTCCAATTAAACGAAACTATTGGGCACCAACATAACTTTCTTTCTGCTCAATGTCTGTGGAGATGTTCTGAATTTCTAGACATTCTCTGCAGACTGGGTTACTGTACATATGGAATTCCTACACAAATATGACATCCCCGCACACAGGAATAAGTTCAGGCCTACAAAATTTGCGCAACCTGGAAAAAGCAGAAACATGGTATGTTTAAAATTGTTTCCCTACAGCACTTTTCAATTTTTAATTCTTTTTTTTTACATTCTAGTCACTAAATATATAGAAAGCTTCACATTTTCAGCTGCTAAGATTTCTGTTAGTACTCAGATGATTGTTTCTTTCCTGCAAGGTATCTTCTTGGTTTTTTGAATAAACAATTTAAGTACTTCTGAAAAGAACAATAAAATTATGTAAGGTATTTTAATCACTGACCAAACTAGCCCTGAACTTCAATGATAGTTACAAGTCAAACTGTATCGCTCAAATACAGCAGATGACAGAATAAGTGTACTTTCCTTTAAGGGGACAGAGTCAGTTCTAATTTCTCCAGATTATGCTTGCCCTTCTCCAAACAGCAGCTATTCATCTTGCCACAATATTCAACATGAAGCTGTTTCCATTATCTCTCATTTCTCTTGTTCCTCTCCCTTTTTATTTCAAAATTTCATTCATTGATTTGCATAAAACTTATAGGAAAGCCAGTATTTCAGCAGACTACTACCTCTGCTACTCCAAGTTACAGGGCACTTACTCTTCAACCAATGGTAACAGGAAAAGGTGGAAGTTTTGCTGTGGACATGCCACCTCTTACAAATGGCAGTCACAAAAACAAGGTTAATTTGAGGTTAGAAGGAAATATTTGTAGAAATAATGTATGACACTAGCTTTAAAAAGAACCTTATGTTTCTCAAATGCATTGACTTGCTTAATGCAAAATTAAGGAGTAAAATCACTTTTCTATAAAGAAAGTATTTCCATGTACTTCCTCAGCATTTCACAGGAGAGTGTTGCTCTAGAAGCCAAGACCTTCATCGATATCAAACACAAGATGCTCTTCGAGACCAGAGACCTTTTCTAAAGGCCTGTTTAGATCAATATCCTTCTTGCCCAGTTAACACAATACTAAGAATTTATATAACTGTTTGAGAAGGGATTTTTATACAAACACTTTTTCCAACTAGTGTATTTTTATCATAAGTAAGTTTTCCAGGCAACCTATGTTTGGTACCAAACTTCAGTACAACTTTTTTTTTTTCCCCACAAGTTTACATTAGATATTTTAGCGCAGAAATATTCATTGCAGTGCTTCTGGTAAGCAAAGGACACTCAACTCTACATTTCCCTCCCTTCCAACACAGCTACTGTAGTTAAGCTGCTTAGCCAGTGCCTAAATATAGAGAAAGGCTAGATGCAGACTAGCTGGCTGATGGTGCTTCAGGCTCAGTTAACATTTTGCTTACACACTGGGAAAGATAATTGGAAGAACTGGTGGAAGACTACTTAGCATCTTGGATCAGGAGAAAGCAGGCAGTCAATTCACAGACTGGAGGTTCTACTGACCCCACCCAGAGCGTGCAAGTATCATCAGCGACCAAATTTCTGTTTTCTATTTATAGCTGGTGAAAAGTTTCAACAACTTCCTTTGCACACAGACAGAGCTATAGTAATTCATGTCTTGGATATGCTCTGGCTGTCTGGCTTGTGCAAAGGTTGCCTGGAAACCTCATATGCATCTTTCAGGGGCATTCCATTTCTTCCAAATTATGTCTGCCTCTGATTCAAAGGACTCATTTTGACTTGTCAGCTGTGACCTGAGGAAAAGCCTTTGTGCCTATACAATCCCATGAAGTCTTTCACCTGAGAAGGGGGAGTTACAGTTAAGGGAGGCTCTGCAACGGCATGTGTGAGGATGACCCTCTGTTTTAGACAACATTCTTTCTACAAGTCTGTCTGCAGATACTTCAACTGGAAGGCAACAACTTTAATACTTTCTTTAAAATTTTCATTAATAACAAAGGAAATAAATGAAAACATTAGATCTAATATCTGAAGGAGGTAAAGGATTTTTAACTGCTGTGTCCTCACTCTTTCAGATGGGTGTGGAGTTGGGGCAACAGGTAGACACTTTTAAATAATTACACACAAAGATAAAACAAACGCAGTTCAACCCATTTACTTTAGAAGTCTCTGTTAAAAGATTAATGGTTACCATGCTAGGACCTGCAAGTATCAAATCACTCAGAAACTTGTAGGATGTCATAAGCTTTCATCCCTTCGAAATAACCTTAAAATTGTATAGAAGTGGACAGTGACACACCAATACAAAAACCAATGATGCATTAAATTCTCTGATAGAGCCATGCTAGGAAGAGCCCTCCAGAGGAAACAGAGTCTCCATGGGGTTGCTGTTCTTCATGGTTCCCCTGCCTTCCCAAGTCAGGTCTACTCCAGCTTAATCTGCCTTATTTTTGTACTTCCTTTAGTTTGTTCCCTAAGTAAAGCAAACAACATTGCTGAACTCAGACGCTATAGAAAGTATCAGAAGAAATTTAATTTTCAGCACCATCTGGTCTATTTTGAAAATAACCACCACAGAATAACAGTGTTCATTTTTAAAATAATCCTTGTAAGTCCACCTCAGTTGTGCAGGTATGTATTTAAACTGTGTATGAATGAACATATGAGAGAAAATGACACCAAAAAAAGGGATCATCTTGTTTGGAAGGAAAAGGCAGAATACAGACGACAATTAATGAATATTCAATGCACTTTAACACTGCTGTGTCTTTCGCTGACTTTGAAAGGAAGAGTATCTGTTCTGTGGGAAAAAAAATGCACAACTTTCTGACACACATTAGATCTTTTTCTGACAATGACAGTTAATAATTCATTTTGCCAAATCGCCATACACACTAAATACCTGTGGATACTGTCTTTCCAGCACAAGTTTCTTGCTTTTGCTGACCCAGCATAGTTTGTTGGACATAATGTTTCTCTGCAGGATTAGCATGCAAAAAAACACCACCTGCAAAAGTACTTCAGTCAGTTATAAATAGATCCCAGGACAAAAAACCCCAAAACAACTGAACCCCCAAAACCAACAAAACCCAGAAAAAGACAATATAAAATGGCAATATAAAACATTAACTTCCAGTCAATGCATTAAGAAAACTACTGCTTCTTGCTCTTCACCATTTTTCTCTCCTCAAAATACGCTTTAAAATCTAATATATTACATGCCAAATGCAAGGTGATAGCTTAATAATTGAGTAAAGCTGGTTAATGTGGCAAGCAGATGGGATGATTTAGCTTCACTGTCATGGTAGACAGCAGCAAAATAAAACGCTTCAAAAAATGAAAATTCAGTAGCTTTAGGGAGGAGTTTTAACATAGGGGCTAAATTCTATGTACATCTGCATTTAAAAAAATTCCATGTAAAGAAACTGCAGATATTATAGAAAAGAGAATTTGGACTTCTATGTTCAAAACCAGTTTTGCCATGCACCTTACAAAGATTAGTAACAAAGTCTACAAACCATGAGTGTCCAGCTCTATACACTACAGCAATTCATTTGCAGTTGTTTTTACCTTTGCTAATAATAACTACTTGGGTGGAATGTTCTGTTCTGGGTATTTGCATCAGATAATTTTCTAAAATTAATTACAACAGAAAATACCAGCCATTCTCAGTACATCTGCATTTAAAAAAAAGAAAAAAAAAAAAAAGATGAATCTAATCACACATCTGTGCACTGGGTGAAGACCTTGATAGCAACACAGCAATGTCTCTTTGATCTGTGAAAAGCTGCCCAAATTAGGCAAAGCTGTAGACTCTGGGCATGTGTTCAGTAGATACTTCAAGCAGCTAACTTTTCCAATTATTACAATGTGTTCCCGCTTCAGGCTGGGTTGGATTTTCCCTGAACTACAGCTTTAGGTCCAAGCACCCAAGTTGGAAGAAGGAAATGGCCTCTTCTTATCTCTGAACTGCAGAGCTGACAGTGTGGAAGAGAAACATGGGAATATACAGGGCAAGCAGAAAAAGGACAAGACTAGAAATGAGATTTGAGAAGTGTCCAGGCCAAAGAATCAGGGTGGGATATGGGAATTAAATGCAGACTTAAGACAGGTAACCAACATTACATGTGACATGGAAAGGAGAAGCATTTAAGCCAGAAGAGGAATCTCGCATTTCTTACATTTTTAGTACTTGATTTTTTAAAGAGCAATATAATTATGTTTACATAAGCATGCTTTTGTGCAATTTAAACTAGTTTAGAAAAATAAACAATATAACAAAGTATTTTACTGCAAGATTGGAAAATCCACGTAGATCATTCATACAAACACTAAGATACAGAACGTGCAAATACACTTAGAAATTTTATTCTGGTATACCACAGGAGAAAGAAGACCAAAACAATTTGTTAAAATTCTAGAAGCTATAAGCTGTATCTTTAAAGCTATATATAATTAAATTTGATTTGAGCATAAATGTGGTTTTCTAGTTGTGCAATAAGCATTTTATAATTTAGAAAGGTCTTCTTTACAGTCTGTAAAGAAGTTTATTATTTTAAGGGATTAGGATTATAGTGCATTTCAAGAAATTCTGTGAGCAGTGGGATGCTTCCTGGATTCCTTAAATGGTCCCCAAAAGATTCTTCTTAGCAGAAGAGCACATTGCCAATAACAAAGGTACACTTTTTTCTTACATTAATTGGACTCCATTAAAGAGGATGTTCAATATTAAAATTCCTAGTGGCATTTTTCAGTGCGGGAATAAACTAAAACTCTTTTCAGCATAAACTGCCACTTTGCAGAGGTAAGTCATACAGTAATCCAAGATCATGGGTACATAGTTTGTATCTGGAGAAGTTTTTCAGTTTCCTTTCTAATTCAGTCTTTTGATTTTGCCTGAAACGTCCTTTCTGCTCTATATGTTGATATATGCCAAAGTTTATGCAGATCTAACATAAACTAAGAAAAAAAAAATAAGATTACGCCACTTTGTCAACTTCCCGAATTGCTTCCCTCTGTTGTTTGAAAGTGCACATAGGAGAGGCCTTTCACATAGTCCTCCTCAACACCCTTTTCTCTAAATTGGAGAGGTACAGACTCTGTTGATAGCTGGACTATTGGACAGATAAGGAATTGGCTAGAAGGTAATGGTGAAGAAGTCAGTGTCCATATGGAGATGGGCGACAAGTGGTGTCCCTTGGGCCCGTACTGGGACCAGTGCTGTTTCATATCCCCATCAGTGACACAAACAATGGGATGGACAATTGCACTCTCAGCAAGTCTGTAGCCAAAACCAAGCTGAGAGGTGCAGCTGACACACCCGGAGGATGGGATGCCTGAGGGACGTGGACAAGATCAAGTGGCCCCATGGGAACCTCATGAGTTCCTGCACATGGGTCAGGACAGTCCCTGGTATCGATACAGGCTGGGGCTAAAGTGATTCAGAGCAGCTCTGCCAAGAAGAACTTGGGAGTACTGGTGGATGAAATACTGAGTGTGAGCTGGAAATGTGCCCTTGCAGCCCAGAAAGCCAACAGTGTCCTGGGCTGCATGCAAAGCACAGTGGGCAGCACGGCAGGGAAGGGATTCTGCCCCTCTGCTCTGGTGAGACCCCACCTGGAATTATGTGTCCAGCTCTTCTCTGCAGAAGGAAAGACATGAACCTGTTGGAGCAAGTCCAGAGTAGGGCCCCAAAAATGATGAGAAGGATGTAACACCTCTTGTGTGAGGAAAGACGGAGAGAGTGATGGGGTTGTTTAGTCTGGGGGAGGCACCAAGAAGACCTAAGTGGGGCCTTAAAATATCTGAAGGCGGCTGAAAAGAAGGACAGCAACATTTTTTTAATGCTTGCAGAAACAGGACAAAGCATAATGGTTTTAAACTAAAAGAAGGTAGATTCAGACTAAATACAAGTAAGAAATTTTTTAACTGCCCATCAAGCTCACCAGCACCTTGGCTTTAGTACCTCTGTCCCCAGAGAAAAGCATAACATAAAAAAATACCCATACTAAAGCAGACTGGTTAAACACAAGTTAACACATCGAGAAATTTAGTCACTCTATTAGCAGCAGTAGCAAAAGTACTACTTAAGACATAATTTTTAATTTCTCATAGATTTAGATTTCACAGATCTCTGTATAGTCCCAACACAAATAACTTTTAAAATATGTATGAAATACTATTTCTATAAGGAATAACAAGTGGCCAACAGCTTTAAGGTAACCTTTTTGAGTTGCAACCTGAAATGTATTAGCCCCACACACGTAAATCACTATTCAAAACCAACTTCCTATATAAAATGTGGGCAATTAATGGCTTAACACAACCTCCTATTTAAAAAAGCCTTTTTTCTGCTACTGTATATAGGAAGAAAGTCTTCAAAGTCCTTCCTAAGAATCAGAATACATATACAGAAGAGATTTTTAAACACTTTTGCAGTGAATTAAAATACATTTATTAGCAGATCTACATGCTTTTTTAGCACCTCTCATGCAGTGTTTGTGAACTTTAAAAGATTTCCAATTTTTTGAAGGCACACTCTTTCAAGTTATAAGCTACTCATTTCATATTAAGGTCAACAAAATTAATAGGTCTTAAGCAGATCAAAATATTTTCGTATCAAGAAATGAAAGCTGGCATAAAGAAAGCTAGACATAAAGCATCTGTAATTACTAATAACTTTTTCCACCTTTAGAGCTGAAGAAATTACACACGGACTTTTCTCACTATGACAATATAAGAGCTAAGGGCTCAAAATGGTGCCTGGCCTCTGCAACCATACAAAAAGTGATTGGATTTAATTTCTATTCAAGTACAGAACTTCTGTTTGAGAGACACTGTTAGATACATCATCAAAGACTGTATTTCAGCTTATTTATGACTGTGCTAGTTTCAGCAACCAATCCTGTGAGCCTGCAAGTGGGCATTATCTATTAACCTTGGTGCTCTGGCAGGATGCAACTGAGAAAAATGGAAATTATTTTGGTATCACTGCAAGTCCAGTGGTTATCTTTGTTGGCTGTGCCCAATCATTCTGTTCCATAGAAGACACAATCCCCGAAGATTTGCAAAGCAAGGCTGCAGTGATGCAGCCACTTGGGGGAACTAATTGTCCAGAAAATAGTTGAAGGGAGGTGATGGAAGCACTGGTCATAAACTAGTAATTCATAACCTCCCAACAATATTGCAAATATAAATTAGGTACTTTAGAAACTGGGGATAAACACCTGTAATTGGATTTTCAAAAATTCTTGGGAGAATTACCAGTTGAAGTTTCTTTTAGTGAGTATCAGGACAGATATGGACCTAAACAGTAATGCATCCCCTGTAAAGTCAATGTAAAGTCATTTTTAAAGGGTCTATCAAGATCAAATCAACACGGACAAAATGCCTAATGTAAGTGATAATTAATGGACTTATTTTCTCTTAAGTATGGGAAACAGTAATGATCAAGTCTGCTAAAAAAATGAAGGCAGAATTCTTCAAAAACTATGCAGCACAAAAAGGTCAAATACAACAATTTTATGAATAAATCATAAAATAGTTTCTGATTAGATTTTTGCTCTCCTTTCAAAAAAGACAACATATCTACATCTTACTGAGAGTTCAACCCTCTTTGGGACAGGAAACATGTCTCACTTCAGTAAGGGAATTAGGCATTTTACTCCCAAAATTTAATTTTTTTGCTAATGTGTAAATAGAGAACACAACAAAAAAGCATTAGTTTTATTCCTGCTAAAGAGCACCACTTTTTTTTGTGAGAATCAGTGCACTTTTTTCTAAAGAAAAATTGTATGCATGAGAAAACAATTAATTTGCCATTTTGGCTCAATTTTGCAACTATATTTTACTTGAGGCATTAAAAACATCTGCATGGTGACTTCTGTAGTACAAACCTCAAATATGTTACCTCATAACCAGAGGATCGGAACACTGTCAATCTTGGCTTGGCCTATTTTGAGTCTTCTGTTATAAACTATACACAAAGTTTATCACTCCCCAAAGAAAAGGTCAGAACAATTGTTAAACTTGAGGATAGCTGGAGAGTATTTGCTGGGGGATTTTGTTAATAGGTAATTTCGCTGAAAATTACCTAAGTGGTCTGAGTTTTGTATGGGGATTCCCTATCTAAGGTTTTTGTTTGCTCTAGGTGTGCCCCCTTGACTTTCTACGTGAGCCAGATTTTTTCAGAAAAAGACCCTCCAGCTCTGGCTGAGATATGCAAAACACTGCTACCTGTAGTTAATTCCACTAAAGATTAAAACAAAAAAAAAGATTAAAGGATCTCGACCATGCTTCAAATAGGTATGTATATTTTTTCATAGACAGACATGGATCTGTATAGCACAGGAAAACTAAAATACCTTCTGAAATACTATGGTCCCAGTTAGGTAAACATTAGTTTTCACAACATATAAAATTATCACTTGCTGCAGAACTTGAACACAGCTAGGCCTTACCGGCAGTAGGATGCAGCTGAAAACAATTTAAATTACAGTATCTGATTGGTTTTCCTCCCCCAGGGCACAATTACAATTATTTACAATGCTTATTGACAGTGCTAGCTTGCCCATGCTAGTCACCGTTCTCAAGAGAAGGTGCTGGACGTGCTGTAAAGGAACGATGGAAGACACTGCTGAGAGGTGATAATAGATCAGCAGGGCCGGCAGTGGTGCCGGGAAACGAGGGGATGGAAAGAGGAACGCAGTCGCCAGGCATGTAGGCCAGAGATGACACCCTCAGCCCGATGCGTGCCGCAGGGCCGGGCCGCTGCTGCCGACGCTCCCTGTCGGTGGCGGAGCCCCGGGAGCGGAGCGGAGCGGGGGCAGCTCCTCGCCCTGCGCGGGGCTCAGCGGAGCCGCCGGGGCTGCCGGGCGGAGCCGCCGCTCCCCGCAAAGAGGGGCGCAAAGTTTGGCAGCGCTGGGGCTCGGCGGGGG
>VZRF01008083.1:285482-319185 GCA_013396875.1 Vireo altiloquus
ATATGGCTTGTCCTGAAAAATCAGGTACAGCATCGCACTCAACCTCTGAACAACTTTTTGATGAGTTACCTTAGTATTTCAAAACATTCTGTGTCTGCAAACTTTTCAGTCAATTCAATATTTTGTATAACTTGAATACATCTTAAAGCAAAGCAGTTGTGCCTTCCCGTTTAAAAGTAATTACTTCTATTAAACTATTTAGCATCCTCTATAACTGCAGGATGACTATTGTGCCTGAGATTAAAAAAAAAAATCCTTTACTGACCTTGTGTTAATCTAGTCAGTACCCAAAATGGCACGTCCATGTTACTAGAAGCAGCAGTATTTACACTGGATTTTCTTCTTTCAGCAGACATATGAAAACAAAGCACTGTTACCAAAATATTTTCCCATCCCAAGGAATACCCTGAAATCTTTGTCAAACTTTCTCGCTTTCATCATTGCTCAGCTCATCACACAAACCATCTGCATAAATAAAGATGTAAGCATCTGCTGTATGGCAAATGGTCTCAGGGGCAGATGTTTTATCCTTGCATTCATGTCACTGGCTTGGATACATTATTTGAACAGATGTACACAATCTGAAAGTGTCGTGTCCCACAGTGAAACGTCTCCAACTGCTTTCTATCAAAGTACATAAAAGCTATTTGCACCTGCATTTATGTTAATGATATAAAGGCAGCAGGGGTTCCAGCAAAGTGAGAGCTGATTTAAGAAACACATTTACAAGGCTAATGGAAGTTTGAGATCTCCCAGCACCAAATAACAATACTAACATGGATACAAAATGTACAGAACCACACATGACCTATGATTCTAAAAAAATTAAAATAAACATGCTCAAAGACCAAGACTACTACTTTAGCATGTGGTACCGTTTTCCAATGTGTATTTCAAGAAGACAAGACCTATTAGATAAATAAGTCAGGACAGCTTTATATTTTGCAAAATATTTGTATAAGACACACAGTTCTTTCACGCTAGAGTCATTTAACAAAAACATTTTATAAATCTGACAATGCCAATGGTATTTCAGTTCACTAAGGCATAGTGGTATTGTATGTCATTATAGAGCATTATAAAAAATACCAACACTTGCTCAACGGTAAATATCTAACGTGAGTGTGAACAGTCAAATATAATGCTTCAATGATTGTTGTCACGTCATATGTTGTCATGTGAATGAAATGATATATTCATAATTCTGAGGAAAAAAGATTTGACAAGTTGGATACTTATCATTTCAGAAAGGTGCATCTAGTTGAACATGGTGTTACAATTGCTTGCTACATAAAAGATAAACACCCTTCTTATAAAATATTTTAAACTGAGAAAAATACAGATGTCTTGAAGGAGTACGGATCAAATTAAAGAACACCTGCTATTACATGACAAATGGCAGCAGTGAAGGGTTTAGCTGTCACTCAAAGAACTTGCACTAATCATTACTTCCATACTTAACTGAAAAATAATGAGCACACTCAAAGTACAGAAACACTGACAAATACGCCACACTGAATGTAACTCATGGATAGGTTCCATTTCCAATATAACCTATTTTCAAAAGCTTTATTTGTAAGAAATGTACCAACATTAGAATTGTACCTAAATCATCACAAATTACCAAGACCCTCCATATTTTCAAAGTGCTACATTTAAGAAACAAGTGGTACTTGATATAAAGACAAAAAAGTATCATAGCAAAAAAATATACTGAGGCTAGTATATTTATAGAATATCATCATTTCACACTGATATAGCTCCTGGTCATGATCTAGGGAGGCCCTGCAGAGAGACCTCAACAAATTAGAGGTCTGGGCAATCACCAACCATGTAAAGTTCAACAAGGCAAAGTGCTGGATTCTGCACCTGGGATGGAGCAACCCTGGATGTAGAGACTGGGGAAGGAGAGGCTGGAGAGCAGTGCCATGGAAAGGGACCTGGGGGGTCCAGTCCATGGCAAGTTGAACAAGAGCCAGCAGTGCCCTGGCAGCCAGGAGGGCCAGTGGTGTCCTGAGGGGCATCAGGCACAGCATCACCAGCAAGACAAGGGAGGGGATTGTCCTGCTCTGCTCTGGGGCAGCCTCACCTCGAGTGCTGGGGGCAGTTCTGGGTGCCACAACGTAAGAAAGATATAAAGCTGCTAGAAAGCATAAAGAGGTGAAAGCACAAAGATGGTGAAAGGCCTTGAGGGGAAGCCGTGTGAGGAGATGCTGAGGTCTCTTGGTCTGTTCAGCCTGGGGAAGAGACTGAGGGGAGACCTCACTGCAATCTCGTGAAGGGAAGAGGAGGGGCAGGCACTGATCTCTTCTCTGTGGTGCGCAGTGACAGGACATGAGGGAATGTCAGGAATGAATTTATGTCAGGGGAGGTTTAGATTGGATATCAGGAAAAGGTTCTTTACCCAGAGGGTGGCTGGGCACTGGAACAGGCTCCCCAGGGAAATGGTCACAGCACCAAACCTGATGTAATTCAAGAAGCTTTTGTACAATGCTCTCATGCACATGGTGTGACTCTTGGGGATGGTGCTGTGCAGCACCAGGAGTTGGACTCTGTGATCCATGTGGGTCCCTTCCAACTCAGCTTACTCTGTTATTCTGTGACTTCTAACATGGAAGCTCACTTCCAAGTTTACCATTTCCTCTGGGTAATGTTAGTAAGAGGATACTGACTGGAATGGATTTTATTTTAGGGGAAAAAAGAAAAAGCTTTCAAAAAAATCTCAAAGCAAATTATTAATCTGAAGTTTGCAAACAGCTTCACAGTCTATATTCTACTACTATTCAGAAATGGCTTTAATGTAAGACTATAACCAGGGTCAAATTCCTGTTACTTAAAGGAAAAATTAAATTAATGCTTTTAAGTACTAGAATTAAGTACTTCAGATACAAGCACGGGAAAGCAGAGCACACTCTGGGGTGGACAGCTTTACCCAACAGTAAGTACTGTCTTCCTTGAAAGAATAGTCCCAGGAGATACAGAACTCGTCAACTATGATCAATTAGAATGACATGCTTCTGGAACAGCTTCCTCAGAATTATTACAGCATCATAAAAATACTCAGTCTTCACAAAACAGGTAAAGTATAAACTTACATGACAGTAAAAGCTCAAGGCTTCAAATTAAGTAATATATAGTGCTCTTCTTAATTAACATAAGTACTAACAATGGAAGCTTAACTGACAACCAGCAATGGTTCTGAAAGGTCCATTAGAGCTGATGTCATATCCATCAAGTGTTCACTTGCATTTAAGTATCATTAAAAATGTCATTCATGTTAAAAGTCATATTTAAACATTAGCATTGAGACACAGATCAAAAGGGAAAGGAAACTGAAGTTACAGCTACACATTCAGAGGCTTGGGAATACACAAATACCTGTACTAATAATGGAAGGAAAAAATCATGACATTAATGCTACTGAAAACTAAATCAAATGAAAAACAACTTTTGAAGAGACCACATAGAAGAAAGAATTAAACACAAAACAATATTAGTACAGATGGGAATGCTGGAGAAAAGGTATTTAAAAAAAATTAAAGTTGTTTATTTTCCTGTTTCTTCTAATTGTGCAGCATAATTTGCAGACAGATTTGACCCCATTTAATATTGGCATCAAATATAGCAGGGATTTTTAAATATATGAGGATTTAAAAAATTTTAATAAAACCTGAATACTTAATCCTGCTGAATCAAACAAGAAGCAGATTTATGCATTTCAAGTTTCAACTACAGGTGTTAACAGTAATTAGCAATGCCCTAAAGAAGAAAATAATTTTAGCATTGTTAATTGTTTGAAGTGATAAATGCTGCAGTAATCGCTTTTTTTTTCAAATCATACCACAGCAGAATACTAGAAACAAGTAATACAGTGATTAATAATGATGAGATTTCTTCCACATTTTGAATTACAAGCATCTAATTTATAAAAAAAGTATAGAAAGCATACTATACCTGCAGAAACTGTTAACGGATTCTGCATTACGCCCTTTAATAATTACGACAATGTTCCTAGAAAGAAATACAGATACTTAGAAGCTCTGATAATTTTTTAGAAACTAACAAAAAATGAACAGGACAACGGCAATAGTTTCTAGACTTGTATTTCAGAATGGATCCCAGTATGTCCACAGCTCTCCCGAAAACTCCACCTGAGTTTTAAACCAAGCGTTCCTTTAGACCCCTATATGTGCTCTCCATATTTCAAGACTGTGTACTACTAACTTAAGCTTCTTGTCATTAAACACCCCTCTTAAAGTCAGGAAAGAGGACAGTCATGAATCCCAACCTGACAATGCATTCTGAAGAATCACAGACAATACAGGGTTAAGCAACCATTTCCCTTCAAACACGTGGACCTGTTGGGGAGGATCCAGAGGAGAGCCCCTATGCTGACACAGAGCTGAAGCAGCTCTTTATGAAGACAGGCCAAGAGAGCTGATCAGCCTGAAGAATAGAAAGCTCCAGGAAAACCTTACGGCACTCTCTGATAGTACCTAAAGATAGCCAACAGGAAAGCTAGAGTGGACTTTTTACAAAGGCATGTACAGATAGGACACGGGGTAGTGGCATCAAACAGAAAGAGGATGGGTTTAGATTAGATACTAGGAAGAAATTCTTTACTGTAAGGGTGGTGGGGAGCTGGAACAGTTTTCCCAGAGAAGCTGTGAATGCCTCATGCCCCTAAGTGTTCAAGGCTATGCTGGATGCAGCTTAGAGCAATCTGGTCTAGTGGAAGGCTCCCTGCCCTGGCAGGGCAGTTGGAATTAGGTGGCCTTTAAGGTCCCTTCCAACCCAAACCATTCTGTGATTCTATGTGACTGCACAGATGCCACATAACTGCCTGACTAGAAGAATCTGCTATCAACGCCACAAGGAAGATATTAGCTTACTCTTGTAAACCAAACATTACACTGCCATCTCTCCTTAACGTCGTGTTCATATTTACAACGAGATTTGATGCACTACATTTGACAAAACAAATCAAATGGCCACCCAGTAAATTAAGAATTGGCTACTTCTTTCCAGTGCTGTTGAGTGTGCTGTTCAAGCTCTGGTGAAGTGGAATTCAACAATCAGTTAAGAGAAATGTAGTATAATATAAAATTGTTGTTATCCTCTTAGATTTATTTTTCATAAAATGGCCTAGCTTTTGGAATGGCTGCATAAGGTTTTGGTTCAAATGACCACATGTTAGACATCACAAAGGGTATAAAGCTCTTGCTCTTCTGATGCAGCAGGAGAGCATCAGGATAAGTCAGGGACGGTAACAGGTAAGTCCATTGACTGACACAGATGAAACTACAACTTCCTGGGGGTTTATTCAGATCTAGGCTTTCACACCTTTCATGTACAGCTACAACATTCCCATGAACAAAGCCAGCTGCACAGATGTGCAGACTACTTACTTTCCAGACCAATTTAACAGTCAGGAGAATCTTACATAAAGAAAATGCCAGACATGCACTCAAGACCCATCTTCTGAGCACACGAAGTACCAAAGATTAGTTTTGGTTAAATACAGAAATATATAGGACAAATACTGATGCAATTACCAAACAAAATAAGCCTTGAATATATTTATTTACTATCATGCAATAGACTCTCAAAAAACAAGAGTGAAGTTCTAGGAAGAAGATAGCAGGCAAGTAAAAAAGAGACAAAACCAATTCCATTTTCAGGAAGTTCAACATCAAAGCATCAAAGAACATTGAGTGTGGCTGCTGCAAGGAGACCTCTCACACAGAAAGCAGGTGAAGTTCTTTGGTACCTGTATCTTCTGTACTGAGCCATAGGTACCAAGCAGCTCTGGTACATCAACCAGCACCTCCTGGCAGCGGTTTGCTGATGCCTATCAGCAGATCCCCGACTGCCTCAAAGAGCCTCTGTCCTTGGTACTTAAGCAGCCAACCCCTGAGCTGTTACACCCAGCACACAAACACACACCCAGCTTATCTAAATGCACTTTGGTGTTGTGCAAACACATAGAAAACTCCCTCTACACATCCAAGAATGGAACAGACCACATGGAATGGTGAGACACTTCTAGAAACCAGTGTGGGTTTCCAACTTCTCTGTCACCCCCCTATTGTAAGACATCCTTCATTAAGGTCATAGTGATCAATAACAACTTTTCAGAGAATCAAAGTCAGATGTTTTTCTTTCCCCTAAGTATTTACAGCACTTCAAAACATACTGAAGCATTTAAAGCAACACATATTCTTGTAAAAACAACTTGAGAAATTATGTTCAAATAAAGATTCTCAAAATTTTTATTTCAAAGTCACATTTTTTTAGGTTTGCATGGTCTTTCCCTCTGTATGAGATGTTAAGAGGATGCCCCATCTATAGTTACTAACTACTTTTAGAATTATAACAAACCAGACTTTAGGATACAGATCAACAGCTCTTAGAATACCACGTGAAAATAGAAGCTCCAGATATTCTTCCAATGTTCTTCCCAGACATACTCACAAACCCTAACCCTACAACACAAAATTGGAACATATAAACCCAAACATTTTGTAGAGGCATCTCTGATTTTAATTCAATTCCAACTACAGTAAGGTAATGGTATTAACCTAGAAAATCCAGTGTTTATTTGACAGACAAGTACATTGCTCTTAATAATAATCATAATAATTTGAAGAGTATAATTTCTCCAATTCACATCGATAATTTCTTTCACCAATTCATGAATAGTTTTTTTATTGTTGTTCTATGAAAGAACCTTTCACCACACTTTATATTTGGAGCTATTTAATCAAGTAGGCTCCCTTTTTGGAAAAACTGAAGATTCTGAAATCAGGACAAATTCTTATCATCCCTTCAAATTTTTCTATCCTTCCTTATATGTATGGTTGTGTTATAGCATGTTTTCTTTGACTCCAAACACAGATTGCAATGCAAACCATAAACATTGTGCACTTGTCCTGTCTGTGTTTTACACTGTTTTCAAAAACATCAACTGTGATTCTGGTTTTTTGATCCTTTCCCTGACAGTTTCTGACACTTTTCTGCTAGGCTGGAACATGTTTAACAGGTATTTATTATCTATACACATTTTATGCATGTCCTAAACATAAAACGCAGTCTTATCAAAATGTTCTGTACTGTGCATTGATCCAAGCTTTTAGAACCTGAAGGTTAAAACATCCACAAAACTACTTATGCCTGCCCTGAGCAGGTTTTTGGTTTTGGGATTTTTTTTCCATTTCACTATAAATCTGGCTTGGTATGACTACTTCTCATTAAAAAACATGCTGATGTTCAAAAAAACCCTAAGCTTAGAACTAAAATTACTAATTAAATTTTGTATCTCTTTTACACTCTTACATCCAGAAAAAATTTTAGACTGGTCACCAACTAATAATTCAGTATGTCCTGATGTTTTTATTGAATACTGAAGAGGCAAATGTTCTTTCACTCTTCCCTGGTTATACTTGAGTCCAAAACAGGCTCTTTCCAAATACAGGAGATGATATGGGTTATTTCTATCTGGCAGTATCACAAATACTGAGAGCTTATCAAAATGATAAAAATTTTTAAATTCTATATAATCTTAAAATTTGTTTTGCTCAGTTTATAACTCTACCATAAGACACTAAATAAAATCATTCAAATCACAGTACTTCAGAACGAAAATTAGTTCTCTAGAAATCTGCTACTGACTACTCAGAGATGAAGAGAAATCTATTACAAAGAATTTCAAGTGAAGTGGAGTTGAAGTTGGACAGAATTAGAAAGTTAAATCTCTCTTAATGCCATAAAATAAGCACTATCATGCCTGTACTATTCCTTATGTTACCAGAGAATGAAAGGATAAATTTCGTTATCCCTAAGAGGCAAAAATAGCAAGCAAACTGGAAAAAAATCCTATACTGTAACTTGGTCTCTAACAACCAAAGGACACAGAGCATATACATGTAATAATTTAAAAGCAATTTTCACAGAAAGATACCCACAGGTCTTTTATATGAAACAGGTGTCCTGATAGACACACTGAATATGAATATCAGTTGAACCCAATTAACCTAATTTGATGCTTGTCCATACTAAGACATTTATCTTTGATGTTACACGAAATCCTTTAGGATATTACAGAGAAAGCGATAAATAGGCTGTAAAGGTTATGACATTAATTTTACTGTCATCCTCATGCTTTAAGCAGACATCAAAACTAAAAACCTTGTCCTCTGGGAAGGAAGAACTATCTGAAAGTAATTATAGGACTTATTATCATAACAGTATTAAACTAGACCACTATGACCCTACCTAAATTTATTTTTGGTACCTTTTGTTAAAAGAACAAAGCTTCTCAATGATGACTGCACCTTCTAATGCAGTGAACATTAGTTCAGGTACTGGAAGAAAGCATTAAATCAAATCTTGTAATTTCATATTAAGCTTAATTATGAATTTTAATTTAAAACTAAGCATGTAAAGAAGTGTTAGTCAAATATTAGGTAATTTAATTTCAGATGGAAAACATCCAGCTAAAAAGAAAAATTAAATACTTAGTACAGTTTAGAAAAGACATTCTCCTGACAGAAACCCGTGAAATGCCCATTTGTATTTCAAAAGCAATTTTATTCACTTCATTTTTCACACCTGTTCTTTCACATACTGTGCCATCTTGTAAATGAGTGCCATGCAAACATTATTTCCCATAATTTAGAAACTTTTCAACTGAAAACAAGTTCCTCAAGAAGCCTGAACCTATTGAATCAGCAAAGCTTCCAGGAAAGTTGGCAAAATCCATTTTTATATAATGGCCAAGTTAGACTGGAAATAAAAGATTAAAACATTGAAGCTATGCAAAAATAGAGAGGAAGATAAAAATGACAGACACAATGACTGACTAGTGTAAAACACAAAAGCATTTGTTCAAGCAAGTATATTTGCCAAAAGCCTGCAGTGCTTGGCTACTTTATAAAATCAAGCACAAGGCATTAAGCCAATTTGTTTAAAA
This sequence comes from Vireo altiloquus, assembly GCA_013396875.1. Taxonomy (NCBI): domain Eukaryota; kingdom Metazoa; phylum Chordata; class Aves; order Passeriformes; family Vireonidae; genus Vireo; species Vireo altiloquus. Next base: position 294,454 of record VZRF01008083.1, read on the forward strand.
AACAAAACCCCTCTAAAATCCTAAACCCCAATAACCAAGCAATAGCTGATTTGCATTTCTGAAAACCTGCAAAAACATTCTGCATTTCACTATTCGGATCTTCAGTCTCAAATATCTGATTTATTCAACGTTTTCTATTTTACGTATTTTTACATCAGGAGTTAATCCTGTATCAGTAGATCCTTGTCCTCCTATTCTATATCCAAAGAGATATGCATGTAGCCACAAACAACAGTGTGTGAAATTGCTCACTGCTTATGTTTCCATACTTAGATAATTCACCGCGGAGAAATGTGTGTCCATGGCAGAATTCTTTTGGCCGAGCCCTTTAAATGACTTCAGCAGAACCACAAAAAGAAACAGAACAGTACAAACACAGCAGAACCTAAAACCCAGGCTATTTTTAAACTTTTGGTCATCCTGTGAGATGGAGCAGTCCGAGCGCATTTCCTGAACTTCAAGGCTTACATGCACTGAATGCCACAGTGGCGATCCTGGACCAAAGCACTTCCCTTCATACTCTGCCGGGTGATGTGGGGAATGGTTGGCTGGCAAGCCTACACTCAGCCCATCTGTCAGAGTGGAACTGTGCCTACATGACAGGTTCTGTGCCACTCTCACTAACATGTTGCTGAGAATAAAAGCTTATTTATGAAACAACATAGGGCAACATCAGTGTTTGGCTTAAAATAGCAGGCATAAGAAAATGATGCTTTTCTTGAGGAGGTAAGTCTTTTGAAATCAGCTTGAAGGTTCTTCAGTTGTATGAATCAAGACTAGCACATACACTGCAAGAAATGAGGCTGTTCCACACATTTTCTACTACTGCAGACAAACTAGCATACAGTCTCACTAATTATTATTTTACAGCTATAACTATCTCCAAAAAAAGCAAATTCAAGGACCTGCAAAAAAATGTATAAAAGTGAAATTTCTCAAAAAGACACTGGGAGAAGAGAAGGCTAAAGAAGGTACAATACTGATTCTTCATTTTATGAAATGTGTGTGTACTAAATAATGTGGACTTGAACAGTTTTTATGACTATAAATAATGCCAATTATTTTCCAATTAAAAAAACAACTCCATTCCATAAAAAATTAAAAAGAGCACGGCCACTATTATGCCTCATATTAGACAATTCATTGAATGTCAAAAGAATAACATCTTTTTTTCCAAATTTTCAATTAAAAAAGACAGATTGCCATATTATGTTTTCCTTAGTAAATCCCTTCTCAGTAGGAGTGCTCTGAATGCCACAAACTGGAGACCTGTATAAGTTCCATGTCTGGGTCAGACATTTTTGCCATTACTCTGTATTAAAAGGTCAAAGTTTCTGATTTAAAATACACTCTTGGTTGTCAGTGGTGTAACAAGTAACTGTGAAATGATGAATTAATACATTTTGTTCTTGATTCTGAGGACAACTAGAAGCAATAGTTCTGGAAAATACAAATTTCATTTTAATAACATACTACATGAAATCTATGCTGTCCATAGTTCTTACAATTTAAAATCAAATTAACGTAGTATTTAAAACAAAACAAAACAACAAACAGAAACATGTACCATTCTCAGTGGGTAATGCTTATCTAGAATTCACTTCAAAATTCAAACCGCACAGTTCCTTCTGCTCCTGTTCCTCCCCACCACCAGGTTATCCTGGTTCTTAACTAAGCATTAATTTATTGCTTGGGTCCAAAATGCTTAGAAGTTTTGCTGTGATTCTCAACAGTGCAGTTTCATAAGACACAGTCTATGTATCTTACACCCCTGTTAGTAATATATTACATCACTCATAGGGCAATTGCAGCAAACCATTATGGTTTTCAGTTTGCAATGCCTGATTGAATTGTGAGACTTCTTGATTTTTGTTCATAATTAATTACTGTTTTGATCTAATAAGAGCAGACTATTTTATCTCTCACTGTGTACCTGCTGCTGTACAATAGCTTTCTTTTCAGAAAAACAATACCACAAACACTAAACAGCAATTTCAGTGAAGTTAGACTAAAACTTCACAGAACTGGACAAACATCTACAATTGTGTACACAGCTACTCACAAAATCATTCAGGTTGGCAGGAACTGCACAAGGTCATCCCATCCAACTTCCCTGCTTAAAACAGGGCCAACACCAGCCTTACAGCTTCGTCCAGGGTCTTGGAAACCTCAACAACTGCCTTCCAGAAATCAAATTGCATTTACTAACAGACAACAAAGGGTAGCCTGAAAATGACAGGAAAATTTGGTCTACATACATAGGACAGATTGTTCCATCAATTACTGTTGCAATGCTCTGACCATACTTCAGAATTAGCTAAGCCTCCCATATTTCATATTTAATCCATCAGATATGCTGATGGATTAAAGAGAATTTCAGTGATCAGCAGAGAATAAAGATATTTTGTAATAAATTGCCATATATACTTTTTATTTACCTCATAAATAATCAGTTTTTACACAACAGAAGACCAGGTTATTTCAAAGAGTAGAATAAGGTTAACAAAAGGTACCAACCAAAATAATTAAAGATGACTAAAGGAAAGACTAAAAAATTTCCATTAGTTGTACTTTACTTGGGTTTTTTTAATCTTCCTGAACTTCAACATCTGAAGAACAAGCTATTAGTAGTAGTTACAGCTTCCCCCAAAAGCTTTAGGATTCTGTTAATTATCAATTTTAGACTACAGAAAAAACTAGCCAGGTCTGCAATGCTGAAAGGAGAGCAAATTCTGTTTAATCTGGTAGTCCTAACATATTCTGAGATACTTGATACCTCAAAACACATCACACATGTGTGTAATCACACATATAAAAAATTTATTTGAATGTGTCAGATAACACAGCCCTAAAAATTCCATTAATAATTACAGGATTAAGAGCTATATTCACCTGCTCAATTTGACTGATTTAAGTTTGAAGTGTGATGCTGAATTCTTCACAGAATCACAGATGGGCCTTAACTTTGGAGAGACTAAACAAGAAATAATCAACCACTTCTTCTATTTTGACTGAAGTATTTTGGGTTATTTTGACACTAATCTGCATCCCTCTGATAAAACTTCCTGTGTCATTCAAGAAGGATTTTGTACAGGGTTCCATTATTTGCATATAGTCTGTGTACGTTGGTAATGTTCTACTTAGAAGAAAAACCAACAGCTGACAAAAAGCAAAAAAACACTCCAAGCTTTGCAAGGTGAATTGCTTTTGCAATTCTGACTAAAATAATGGAATTATTTCTGATTTTACAGCTGCAAACTCGAGCACAGCACTCAATTTTGCCATGGTACCAAGTAAGAGTATCATCTACAGCTGTTTCTGTAAGAATTTCCATTACAAGTTTCGTAAAAGGTCAAGAAAGGTGCATTGTGGTATTTATAAAGTCCATGCAGCAATATCCTCTATACTTTGTAAAATGCAGAGTATGTTTTGTAACTTCAATGTATCATATTCACAGACCCAAGAAAAACAAGCATTCAAGAACTAAAAAATCAAAATTAATGACCATTAAAGCAAACTAAATTCTAAGGCCTAATTCCTCTCAAACAAAAAACCTCTTAATTTGAATTATACTCTCAAATATTTAGTGACATATGTTGAAGGAAAAAGCCTATTTTCTTCAGCTGAACTCAAAAATAATTTTTAAGTTCTACTGAAGAAGTAGAACTCATTTGAGCACATGTACCCTTTGTGAGGCACAGCTGGTCCTTGCAGATAGCCCTGCAGTAAGAAATATTCCACGTAACAAATCAGATGTAGTACTAAAAACTGCTTCGACTGCTTTGGTGCTACACTGATTCTGCCCCCAAATCCTGCCTCTAACACTGCTAGCCCAGACTGTTTCATGGCTAAGGATGAGTTTTTTTCTGGATAGCTGAGCATCCAGCACACTTCAAGAACACATACACATTTAAACCGGAAATCCAAATACAACAGTTGGATTTTTTTTAAACAATACTCAACATTAAAAACATTGCCCAACTATGAGTTGTATCTTATGTTTCCCAAACATGATCCTGCTTACCAGAAAGGAATATGTATTTAACAGGTCACACCTAAAAATTGAATGTAAAAATTGAATGACTAGCAAAAGCAACTTCAATCTTACGACTTCCACCTTTACTGCCTCCCAAGCATATAATAAACTGTTCTACATTGGAAGAATCATCAAACAGTAAGTTTACAAATTAGAATATAATCTCACTGAATCACCCTCATAAAAGCCAGAGTTCCAAATTTAGTGCAAAAATTAAAAATTAGAAGTTCTGTCACAGTAGGTGCCTTAAGTGTTAAAGAATATTGCGTAAATTTTATACTTGTAGATAAAAAGAATTCCCAACAAGCAACCAATGCACTCAAAATTATCTTGCATAATTAAGGGCAGTTCAACATGCACAGCTGAAGATGTGAACTACATCTCTGGAACCCTCATGAGAGCTGAAGCCAGGGAAGTGACAGCCCAGCTGAGTGCTGAGCACAGGCAGCAGAGGCAGCATCTGCCCTCCCTGTTGCTGCTGTGCCCAGACCAATTCACACAGACCCCAGCAGAGAAGTTCAGCTGTTTGCCCACATTCTTGCCTTGGTCACATCCCTCCCATTTTCTGGGAAAGGACTGTCACTACTTTGATGGATTCTCCTGCATGGAATGCCCCAGTTCCCTGATTGCAAGCTCCCAGAGCTCTGACCCAACTGAAAAAGCAACTGTTGGGCTGAAGAGACCAATCTATTTTAAGAACAATCACAACATAACAGAGCGTATTTTCTAGTCGATCTGGTATAAATGCATTTTTAAATAGAAATAATAAAATAGATACAAATATTCCACAGGTATATCTAGTTTTGGTGACATGCTTTATTGACTAGCATCAAGAAGCACATAAAATATCAGCTGTTGTTCTAACTGGTACATCATTCCTAGAAAACATACAGGACAACATATTCTATAATTTATTTAAATTATTCTTTTTTTGCAGTTTATTACTGTCTACTATGTTACTAATGAACCACACTTAACTAAAAAAAATTCCACACAGTTAAGAATACAAAAAATAATAAACCAAAATCTAACCTGTCCTATTTTACAGCCTTCATTCACTTAGTTTGTGTTGTTCTCATTCTGTAAATAGTCCTTGCCAAAATAATTTTCATTTTTATATCCACCACCCTGTTTGTTGCTTGAAAAACGTTAAAGGCACAGAGCTTCAAAGACTATCGGACATTTTTAATGAAGTGTCCTTAAAACATGTTCACGGAGAAAAAATGTGAAATAAACATGTCAAAATTATTCCTGGATGCTGTCCAGCAACCAGCTGTGGTGTGCAGTCTATGCTAACCCTGGGAACATTCTTCTTTCTCTATGGGCCTCCAGCTTTGTCTTCTGTTCCTACGGATACTTGTATTCCAAATGCATTCAGTTAAATCTCAAACTAAGCGAGACTATACTGAATTAGGACTTCAAGAGGAAAACAATTAAGCATGACCAAACTTTTAAAGCAACTAAGGTTTTTTTGGTTTGACACACAGTACCTTTTCATTAATTTACCATAAAAACCATGATGTGGGACACCTACACTGCTTGAGTCATGTCATGCCTTCAAATTCTAACTCTGAAGTACTGCTCACTTAGGGTAATTAAATAACCAAATATCTATTTTTTAATAGTAGCACTAATTCCTACTTTATGTCCAAATCCAAACTCTGCTAGTCGTGTTCAGGGTCTGTAGATTACAGCAGAGTTCTAATTATTTAAGACACAGCTCACAGAGAGTTAAGAAAGGCAAAGGTCACAAAAGAAAGGCTAAGGAAAAAGTGGGTTAATGCTTAGCAGAGAAGGTGAAGAAGCTATGGAAAAGGCTGAGGCACTGATATAACGTTACCAACAGCAGATGAAGATGCAGTTGTACAAATCCAGAGACTCAGAAGGATACATTCAGCAGTGTTGAGAGAGCTGATCAGTGTCACCGCAAGGATGCACTCTATCGTCTTTTAAAAGCCATGGCATGGAGAGAGATTCCCAAAGACTGGCACATAGCCATATTCAAGAAAGGCAAGACAGAGGATCTGGGGAACTACACACCAGTCAGCCTAACATGAGTTTACAGAAAGGAGTAACCCCATGCAGCAGTACAATGTAGGTCTGACTTGCCCATTCTCATGAGCATTAATTATGCAATTCTCCTTTAAATCTTCACTGACAGCATACTACTATCGGCCTCTTCAAGGTGCACTTATTATACTTTCTAAATTTGGGCACATTAGTTCCCCTTCACCTCCAGCCTTCTAAAATTTCTTCACTGTTCCATGATTTGTTAAAACTCAAAATGAATAATTCATACAGCTTCTAAGCTTTTTTTCTTTTTTAGTATCTGTAGGTGTCAGTGCAGCAGATTTAAAAACATTTAACATTAATAGTTGCTGGTACAGTGATAATACATTCTTCCCATCACTAATGATGGAGGTGGTGAGATGTAAAAGCATCATCCAGCCTCTTTCTGAATACAGAACAAAATATTTATTGAATATTTATGCCTTTTTCTGCACAGTAGAAATTTATCATCCTTGCCCGGTATTGGACTTCTATCATTACTAAGCTTTTGTACCCTTCAAGAACATCCTCTATATTTAAAGAACTCCATTGTACTCTACTGCCCACAGATTTTTATTAATAACTTTACCTCCTTAATCTCCTGTCTCCAAGCCATACAGTGCTTGCCATCATCAGCTCCCCATTCTTCAAAACTGCATTGCTTCACTCCCCTCCTTACCTTGTTTCAACCAAACAAATCATGTTTCCTAAGAGAAGAACTGTTCTGGGAGTAACTAAATGAACAAGAAGGTGGTAAGCAAGTCACATTTTTATGCTCAAGTACTCCTTGATTTTTAAGTCTGCTCTTCTTTTAAAATTGGAGATTTGTGCATGCAGAACTTGTTCTTGGCTCACAATCTGCAAAATTAGATCACAGTTCCTAACACACCTGCTCTATCTATTCTACATGCATCAGAAAGAAAAACCCTGTACAGAAGACAGAGTGGCTTTTATTTGTTTGAAAACTGTCAGATACATATGAAGAAGTATTTCTGAAGCTTCAGAAATTGATTAGTGGCCAACTGATTTATCAGCACAAGCTCCCAATACCTGCAACAGGCTGAATTCTCATAGTTTTCCTTTACTGAATACAGAATGACTTTTAAGAAACTGCTCATGTCTCTAGGATCTGAATTACATTGATAAAAAAGTCCCCAATATATTTTTTTCAGATAAAAATCATTGGCACAGTACTATTCATCTTCTGAATGGTGAGAACTCTTCAAGCAGGCAACAGAACATATACAAGATCATAGAAAAGTCTGTAAAGTTTTGCTGTAATATGTCCCTTTTCAGAGATGTTCTCTAGTGAACACTCATTAAACATGTTTTAAAATACAAATTATTTCAGTCTGCTATAATTTTCTTTACACAGCTGTGATTTGGTTTTTTTAATTTATCATTTTTCTTTATCTCAAACACTTGCACTAAATAGCAAAATATACAAGCCTGGACAAAGAACACGATATCCTGTAAGATTTAGATAAGAGTTTTAATATGGAAAGAACATTACCAAATGTATTTCTGTAAAAACAAAGATCAGTGCTTCCCCTGCAGCAAAGCAGAAAACCCTGCATATTATTTCTACCACATTCACTTCTGCTCTTCAAAGCCATTCACCTTTCACCAGTAGTGAAATAACGTAAGATCTGTGTTATAAACTTCATAGTTTTGAGACGTGCACTGAGTGCATGCCAACAATCTGCATCATCCTCTGTATCAAACATTCATTCATCCAGCTCAACTACTTCTTTTTAGAGCACTGGAAGAGAGGAGGGGAGATTAAAAATACTGGTGATAACTGCCAAAGACATTTTGCACTTTTCTTCTAAGCTATTTCTGATCTGTGTGAATTCATTTGCTGCATGCAGGCTTCATGGCCCATACCATGTAAATGTCAGTGATCATGCTACAAGTTAGAACTGAATTAACCTTAAAAATGAAACACAAAATTGCAGTGAAAAGAGTTCCCTTCAAACCCACAGTCCTTTGATTAATCTAAAAAAATAAGTATTTCCATTGATTACAGTTATCTTCAAAGATAAATAAGTAAATATTTTTTTCAGTATTTCTGGTTATACACATATTTCATTTCAAAGTATTTTCAAAACTGTTGACTATAATAGCTGTAGCACTTATAGTATATAAATATAATGAAAATTAACAGACTAGAAGCCACATTCATCTTATACAGATGGAAGAATTGAGCTTAAGTTTTTGAAATGTGAAGTCTTGGATAGGAATTTTAGAAGAAGCCTCCAATAAGTAAAAAATTTAGACAATATATATATTTAGCAGATGACAAAACATAAAATTACTTCAAGCATCAGAGCAGATGACAAGAACAGAACTCTTTCTATAAAGGAGAAACACAAGTATAATAAAGATACAGTGTATTCTGTATCCTAACATCTTTCAAATTGCTAAATACCTTGTAATAGTCTCTGTTTTCATGACTGGTCATCTAGAACCATAAAATTAAAATGCCTTAAAAATACAGAATCACAGAGTAAGCTGAGTTGGAAGGGACCCACAAGGATCACAGAGTCCAACTCCTGGTGCTGCACAGCACCATCCCCAAGAGTCACACCATGTGCATGAGAGCACTGCCAAAACGCTTCTTGAATTACATCAGGTTTGGTGCTGGGGAGGTTCAGCCTGGGGAAGAGACTGAGGTGAGACCTCATTGCAGTTGCAACTTCCTCATGAGGGGAAGAGGAGGGGCAGGCATTGACCTCTTCTCTGTGGTGTCCAGTGACAGGACATGAGGTAATGGCCTGAAGTTGTGTCAGGGGAGTTTAGGTTGGATATTAGGAAAAGATTCTTCACCCAGAGGGTGGCTGGGCACTAGAACAGGCTCCCCAGGGAAATGGTCATAGCACCAAGCCTGACAGAGTTCAAGTGTTTGGACAATGCTCTCAGGCACAGGGTGTGACTCTTGGGGGTGCCCTGTGAAGGCCCAGGAGCTGGACATTGATGATCCTTGTAGGCCCCTTCCAGCTCAGGATATTCTGTGATTCTTTCTGCACACCAATGGTAAATAACATAATTCATCAACATTTTAGCAGTACTTAAGACCCTATTACATACATTTCAAGTCAAGAAAGCCACGGAGATAACAACTGTTCTTAAAAATCTAGTCAAGAGGTGCTCTGGGACTATACAGCTTGTGAACACTGAAAGTGAGAAACCACTGCACTTGAAAACAAAGTGCCTTCAGTTCTACCAAATGTGCTATTACACCGGATGTGTGTTAAATTTGTTTACATCTTACTTTTTATAGACAGTTTCAAACTGAGGCATTTAATCTTTCCTTAGATAAGTAAAATGAATTAATTACTATCAAATCATAGACACATTTATGCATTTTGTCACAACAGTAATTTACATGTCCTTTCTAAGAGAGAACTTGTACAACTCTGAATATAAAAATACAGTTACTACACTGTTTGAAAGATTAAAAGCTCACCTAATTCAAATAATTCCTTATTTCTACAGCAGCTTGTTAAAAACCAAGCAGCTTCTTTCTCTGCACTAAATAAACTTAAGGTTAGGTCCAATTCTTCCCTGCATCACAGCTACATGCATCACCTTGCCTCTAGTACATTAGAGACATCTAAGTCCAAAAGAGTTTTAACTTAAATCACTAGAAGATCAACATGCATACACTCACAGAGGATCAACAGAACCAGCTTACATCCTGTAACATGACTTCTATACAAAAAGTAAGAGGCAATTTGCATAGACTCTGAAACCATAGATTTTTCATAGAAGAAAATTCATTACCACTCAGGGTACTTTCCACCACAAAGGTGAAATTCATAATAGAGAGTCTGGTCAGTTACATTCTAAGCATTTTACAAAGTAAATTCAAAACAGGTTACCTTTAATTACAAAATAACAATTCTTCTCTGTCTTCATCTGAGGTCAAGAGAATGGCAAAAGGAACTATACATCCTATTAGATGGAAAACAGGCTTCAATAGAGTTTGCCTCTCAACTAACTCTAAATTCATCAGTGTTTTCATAATATATAGTCAAAAGTGAGCTGTTTTGGAAAGAAAAAGTTTTAACCAAAGTATTACCCTGTTGCACAGGAAGCCTATCAGGCCTGCAACATGTTTAACACATACCCAAGTGGCAATGCAAAGGTACACCCTCTTCACATGAAGTTTCCTAACAAATCTCAGGTATCTGAAAATGACATGCAGGCCACAATAAAGTGACAGTCTAATTTGAAAGGATAAGCAGTATCTTTTTCTGTCCAGTTATACTCACTTAGTGCTTCATGGTTTTTTTTCACATAACTACTGTATAAATACCTTATGCCAGGACTGGATTTCTCTGTGTTGAATAACACCCCATAAGAACATCTGGGTTCAACAACAGACATATCTGACAGCCATGTTCCCAGTTATATGATGGAGTATGCAATTAAGAACTGGGCAGCATACTGACTGCATTACAATTATAACTAAGCAATCAAATTCAAGACTTCTTGAAAAGAAAAAAATATAAAATTTCATTAAATTTGAATGAGATTGAATCTCATCATGGGATGCATGAGAATTAAACTAAGAAAAGGGCTCAAACTGCTACAATTACCTACAAACCATTTTCTTCCAGGTATAATCATATAATCCCACTGAGCTCACAGGTACACAGTCACAAGACTTCAGTCAGTCAGTTACCAGAAGACTTCTGAGTATCTGTGTTCCAAGTACAATAACACAGCTAAACAAAACAGAATTACTTGCAGCCTGAGAATTTCACGAAGTAGCCAATTAAATGCACAAACCAATAAGACTAGGATTATGACAAAAAAGTTACCTATAACAGGATAATAAGATCATGAGATTGCTCTTAACCAATGTATCAAAATTCAGGCTACTTCTTGAACCAATAGAACACAGAACCTCCAACTACTTTCTCTGACACTGTCAGTAACAACAAAAAAAAAAACAACCCCCAACACCCACCAATGTCAATGTAAGAGCACATTACAACTCCTCACACCCTAAAAAAACCCTGCCATCACAACCTTTCATCTTTCTTGGCACTGTGAGAAAACAGCATAAAGGTCATGGAAAACAAACTTCACTCACATTCTTACAGGTGTCTCCTCCACATTAAAGCTGAAGAGAACCACAGAGAATCTTTTGGTGCCTTTGCAACAGAACACTTCAGTTCCCACACCTCTGGAGCAAACATTTTTCAGCAGTATAGTCACTTCTATTTAAAAACAAAATAATACCTTGGGTTTTTTACTGTTTATATACCAAAACTGAAAATCAGAAGAAATACAGGATAATTGAACTATGTAGGAAAGACAGAATTGAGTAAGATCTTGGGGTTTTTTTCCTTTTTTTTTAGCTATGCAGCTACTGCAAAGAATTTAAAAGGAAAAAGAATCCTGAAGGCTCAGCTAAGTAGTTCTACATTCAAACAAGCTTTAAAAAGATTTGCCAATTATATGGTCAAAAGTAAGAAGCTATAGTCAAAATCTGTCTTTTTTGTATCATAACCTATTTTCCAAATGTATTAAGAAAAAATAATCTTTAATGTGAACTTGCAGTCATTCAACCAAGATTCAGCAAATTCTAAACCCACACACTTGATTTGTCATGTATTTTGGCTGCTAAGTCTGACTCTAAAAGAGTGATGTGCTACCTTATTATTATTATTTTTTAAAAGATTTCTCTTGGGATTGCACAGCAAAGGAATGAGTATGTAGCCTATCTTACACAGGAAGGAGAGATTTTTATCCTTAAAAACAGGAGGCTCGCCCACATGATCACCTGGGACAAACTTGGCCAGTGCAAGCAGGCTAGAAGGTTATAGGAGCCTGGGAATGTTTAACATCAAGAAAGTAATTACAGCCCAGCAAGATCAGAAGGAATTACACAGGAAATGTGAACAGTAACCCTTTCATGCCAAAAAAAAATCATAAAAAAGTGAGCTCTCAGCTGCCAGACTCTAAGGCTGTACAAACCAATTGCATAATGCAGGAATGGAAAAAACACTATATATTACTAGGCTATAAATTCCCAACGATGTGATAAAGCTACACCTCCATGAAAAGAACAAAACCCCTGGTCTTTCTTCTTGCCATGTATATGCAGTATAATTAAAGCCCAGAAGAAACATGAAAAAGTTGCAAACACCACAGAAGAATGGTTAGTTGTCTCTTCTGGACTTTTCCTGTTAATTTTATGCTGACCAAACAGTGTCCCTCTAGAAGATGGTCAAACATCTTGTTCTAATTTAGCCATAGAAAACTTCTGTCCAAAATATGTAGTGCATTATTCAAGCAAGAATGCTAACTCTCTGTTACCTATTCCATAAAAATGAATCTCCCAAATTCTGAAATAAATCCCATAACTCAGCAGAATGAGCTCAAAGTACTCCATGTATCTTCTGGTGAAACAATTTCCATTCTCTAGGGACATGGGGGAATTTGAGTGATGTGACTTTAGCTCAGTTTAGTTAGAAAGCCTTCAAGTGTCATTTTGGAAAGTGAACACATTCCTGTTCTTCACACAGAACTGGGACCCATTTTAGTGAGACGAGATTTTTAAGCTCCTCACTAAGGAACACTGCATTCCTTTAAATCTACCAAGACATAACACTGCACATAACCTCAGACAGACAAGAGAAGAGCAATAAAGCAACCAAGTAGTAGTGTTTTTAATAATTTATTGATTAAAATTACCATGAATATATTCTCATTAAACAAAAATAAGCTCCTCTAAAACGAGTGCTAGTATATATCCACTCTACTGAAAAATAAGATAAAAAGATACTTTTAAAATTAAAGAATCAGTGAATTATCTTATTTAAGCAACACACATCTTTAGCTGTTCTTAAAATTACAAATCAGAACAGCATCATCACATACTGCATCGACAAAACCAGCATACCATACCATCACTTTAGCTCCTTTTCTTCCAGCCTTGTCACTCACATACCTTCCTTGTCTACCAAAGCCTTTATTTTCTCATCTCTTCTGTTGGATTCTGTTTTGTTTCCTTCTCCTTGCCTTCACATCTAAGGTGGCTGGGATTTTGCATCACTAAAGCCACATTCACAACCAATTCCTGCATGGCTGAAGTCTACTCAGCTACCTGTTCAGTGGAATTTCTAAATAAATAAAATCGAGGGGTAAAAAAAAGAAAATACAAAAGCAGCACACGAGAATTTCAAACACAGGCATGCAAACAGGGTAGAGACAGTACAGTAAAGAAGTGACAAGGACAAAAAGTAATTGCTGACATTACAGCCTACACAAGTAACTGTAATTCCCATTCTTTCCAAGCTGAAACATGAAACAATTATATTTTCTATTATTTTACTGAGATGTAGGCTGAAAAGAGGGACAAGCACTGTGACCTCACTCTGGAGACAAAGGGAAAGTTCCATTTTCTCCTGTACTAAACTTAATCCCCCTTCTAAGGGTTGGCTATTTGCAAAAATAAACTGAACTAGCTTTCCCAGTCAACACATGTTCTTCAAAGATTAAAGTCACTTCTCCTAAATTTGTCTGTCTCCGCAGTAGATTAAAGATTCAGCAGTACAATATTCATACAAGATGTTAGCCAAAAAAACTGCAATAGTGGATGAGCCGCCAGTTTTTCAGCAGCTATAAATGCAACACCAATCTATCCACAGCATGTAACAGTGTTTGCTGATCAGTCAGAAAAAAATATATCAATATTGTTGCCAGATAGTCTGTTTTCAAAGTACATGTACGTGTGAAGCAAAAACACTCCCAGCGATACTGTATGGTTTTTTCAGTTCAATGTGCATAAAACCCCAGCCTATTTTCAGCCAGGTGAACTGACTCAAGTCTGTCAGAAGCCAGGAGCTACACCCACAAGGGCTATTACTGTGCAAATGAGTTGGTGGCAACAGCCCCGGGAAGGGTTCCCTGTATCTCCCAAGCGTAGGCAACACATCAGAAACTGAGCATTCCTTTCAATACAGGAATTTGTAACTGACTCATCTGCTGCACCCTGAAGCAGTGCTGTGGCTCACAACAGCGGGCACTGCATAGTATTCCTTTGCAAATTGACATTTTCCATCTGACCACATCTGCTCTTTGTGAAACCTCTTTAGAATTTATATCTGAAAACTAGAAGTGGTTGAACTCAGTGATCCTTGTGGGCTCCTTCCAACTCAGGATATTGCACAATTCTAGTGTACCACCACAAGTAATGCTTTTAAATTGGGAGGATACTGGTATTCATCTTATTTCTAGAAAGAAATGTAATTAACTTTAAAAACCTTAAAAGTAAAAAAATGTCATATTCTGGGCTGGTGAAACCACTTTATAATGAAAAAGCAAATTCCAAAGATTAGTTTAGAAAATTACTATGCTTCTAAATACATTTATTTGTAATATGACTAAACTTCAGTAGAAATTTAAAACTTCCTCTTTTGGGGACATCTACAATCAGTCAACCTAACACATGTTAATATTCCCACCCAGTGCCTTCCTCAATGCAAGTATGTACATTAAACATATTCTCCTTCCCAATACAGAGCTGCTTCCTAAAGATAATAGCCAAGGACTGAATTATCAGGTAACTACACCATTCACAGACAAGCATTGGAGAGAGAGGCCACTAAAGAAAACTTGAAAATGTTCTCTGTAAATATCCTCCAAAAAGGCAAGTATGGCTATTCTCTCTCAACCAGTACTAACCTCTAAGAATTCTTTATCTATTAATTTTGCAATTATTAATCAATATTTTGGATATGGTCTTTCTAGTGTTTCATGTATGAAATGTTATAAAGAGACAATTCAAATAAATTGTTTCCATTATTGAACAGCACACACTTTAAAACATAATTCCACTTAGACAAAAAAAGGCTAACATGTCCAAGTTTATTATGTCTCCCATCACTGAAATTCCTCAGGGCTAAGTAAGACCCAGGATACTTAGCCTATTTCCCCGATAAAACAGGACAGTTGCAACAGTATATAGGTACAGTCCACTTTAAAATTACTTTTTTACTTTTTGTTTTCTAGTGGGAAGATGCTTTGCAAATTATTAGATATTGCCATCATGACAATATTCTTTTGCCTTGACTTGCATTTTTGATGGTCAAATTAAAACACATTATTCCACAACTTCTGTAATCCAGATTTCATAGTTCTTGATTTTTTTGCTTTTCCAAAATGAACAGTTTCCTGGAACAGGAAGAGACTTATGTAGAACAAACCAGTTCTATATTCAGGAGTTTCCACCAATTTTGTTAGCATTTTCTTAATCTAAGAAATTTTTCTGCTTCTCAAAAGCTGACCAGTTAAATCTTTCAAAGGTATCTGCATTTCAGTAAGTGCAGAATAATTTTAAAATTGATAAAGGAAAGTAAGAGTTAGGTCTGTTTTAACCTTGAACATGAACAAATTTTCTTGTCTCAAAATTGAACAGAACTTTCACTTCCAATGAACACCAATATCTTATACCAAATATTTGAAGATTTTTAGATGCAAAAATCACCTTCGAAAAGGTTTCAAAACTTTTACAGTGAATTAATTATACCTTAATAACACCCTAGATCAGTTTTCCTCACAACACAGGGCTATCTTCAAAGCACGCTACATAAATATAGGTTTGACACTTGTATGAAATAATGAAAAAAGAAATAAAACAGGTACAACCTTGATCCAGCCTAAACAGACTCTACAGTTTCATGCTTCTTTTGAAGTAAAATCTTATCATGTAAAAGAAACCTCACTAATACTTAATTACTTAAATTATCTAGAACACAGTCTTTAGATACAGAATCCACAACTTAACCATTTTTCTAACTTTTTTTATGTGACCACAAAGTCTTTCTGACACAACAAAGAATTTGACAGCCAGATGAAAATACCTGTAAGAAATTAAGTTCAGGGCAAACATGAAAGATGCTAATCAAACACACCAAAACTGTTTTCACCAGTTCACCTTAGGCAGAACATGCCCTAAACTAGTCCGAGGTGAAAAAGCCTGCACTGGACTAGACTAACTCAGTGCCTGAATAACTCCCCCAGCAGCTGTTGATTAAAGCTGGTTTCCTTATCATTTAGGAAATCAAAAAGGCTTCACTCAATCCTCTTGGAGCAGCTCAGACCACAATTATCTCCAGGCCTGTCACTTTCAAGTCACTGAAGTTAGCTGTCTAACCACGAAACTCAACATGCTACAGCGAACAGGCAAGTTAGTGTCCTGCTTTCCTTTAGCAGTGCATTGACATTGGACATGGGAAGATTTTTCAAACCTGAACAGCACACTGCACTCAAGACTTTGAAGAAGAGAACAGAGTACATAATTAAATACCTTACATATCCCATGCTTTTGTCAACTCACCCCACTATACTAATTGCTTTTGAAAAACAGTCAGACTTTATATTCTTACTAAATGCACAATAACATATATTCCTTTTATTTCAAATCCCATCTTCCCAGCAAATGAAAAGAGCTGCTACCAGAGCTAGACAAGAGTTCAGCTTCACCACCAGAACAGAAGACCCAAAGCAGGAGTCAATGTGGTTTACTAAAACACTAATACAAGACTAACGAGCACCATCTCAAGGAAAAGTAGATTTATTAATGTCCTCCCAAACAGATCACTGTATAAGTAAAACTTTTTCATCACAGAAAAAGACAAATTCCTCCAGAAATTATCAAGTACATCATTCTACACATACAACAACAGAGAACTGGCCCAATTTTCAAATACAGCAACCTGTAATCCAACTTATGTAAATACGATGTAAAATACATTGTATTTACGTTTCTATAAACAATACTGTGGCAATATATACTCTTGTAGTGCAAGTAGATGATGAATGAAAAAAAAAGGTGTGAGAAAGAAAGATAAACAAGTAATCAGTCTACTAACAAACTACACCAGGTGTTTTCAGAAATGGCCCACAATAAGATAAGATTTAAAGGAAAAAAAAAGCCAAGGCTGACTTCTGGAGCAGTCGGTTAATTTACAAAAGTGAAAAGAAATAATCGAAAGCAACAAACTTCTTCAGGATTCCACATACATCTCCCACCCTGATTATGTAAAGACTGGAACATGTAGTGGTGGCTTTTAATTGCCTATTTTTCAAATAGTGACAATCCCAAATAGCAAAGATTACTTTTCAGATGTTCCAACCTTAAATAATGTTTAAAAGTTGACCATTATTTTAGACTTATCATCCCTGGCAGAGTACCTCTCAGTTACTGAAGTTTTTCTGCCTTGACAGGGGAATTCCATTTCTAGGATTCACACAGAGAAAATGTATAAATCGTGGCTATTCTAAGCCAGGAAAATGTCCCACGGATCGCTAAGTTACCATCTTTCAGGCAAGTTCTCCATAATTAAGGTATCAATTATAATTTCACAGGCATATTTTATTTTATAAATAAACTCTGTTTCCACAATTTGAGCTGTGGGAAAGAATGTCTGCGTCAATGCATCAACCCTTGCAGCACGACAAGTTTTGAACTGAATGCCAGCTCTAAATGTTATAACACGGATTCTAGCATGGAAAAAATAGGAGGAAGACTTCCTTCTCACCCCCAAATTCCCACAAGCCTTCTGAATTTTTTTATTCCTGTCACGGCACCTCCCTGACATCTGCTCTTTGCTGCTCTAGAGCCAAATACAACAAATTTAACTCAATCTGCTGCTAAACACACCAAAAGTAAAAACTGCAGCCTCTGTTAAATGGAGAGAAAAGGACATTTCATTGGGAATGAGCAAAAGCCAATTCTGCAGTCTTTTCCTGCTGAACACTGCTTCTGATGCTTTTATCACAGAGTTTTATATTTGAGTTTGATAGAGACTGAAAGCAAACAGTTTCTCGGACTTGAACCATGCCAAGAGAAAAGACTGGCAGAGCGACAAGCATGCTCATTTAATTAAGATACCCCCACTGCTATTTTTATGACTTTTTACATACTTGCTGGGAGTTGGCAGGGTGATACAGAAGGCCAGCGTTAGCTCATTTTATCCTCCCAAAATATTCCATCACTCTAGGTACAGAACAAACTTGTGCACTGACTTGAATTAATTACTGGAGGAACACCAACTTAATGCACGAGTCCAGGCAATAGAAAAATCAAAGCTGAACAGGACAGTGTCTCACGAGTAACAAGTCACAAAAACAACTGGCCTATGCAAATTCTTTTCTATTTGATGAGGACCCTGATGTTAATACCTGAAACCTCTTCTCCAATGCCCCCATCTAGAAGAAAAACAAAGTACATCAGTAGATCCTACCAAGGGAACTCGACATATTACCTAGCGGGTAACTCACCTAGATATAATCCAATATAGGGAAAGAGAGTAAACAAATTAATGAGATGCTATAACTATTTCTCCCATAAACAAAGTAGGGATAGACTTAATTCCCTTACTCGCACCATCAACACATAGTTTTTAGATGAGCTTTATTAAAAATTATGATGGAAAAAATAATTTTGCAAGGGACTAATACATGAGGGATTATATTCTTTCGGGAGAAAAGGTAACTTGAGCCTGTGTAAATATTCTTGCACTCTAACTTATCCAATTTCTATTAGAATTTTTCTAAATTAAAATTATCCCTAGGCTGCAGAGCTCAGTCTTATCAGATTAAGAAATATATCCTTTCCCAAGTTTCCTTCCTCACTTTGCCATCCTAGTTTTCTAGAATGTTGCCTTACTCTTACAGCATGAACCAACAAAACAAAAGCTTTTGAGTTACTTCTCTCAAACAATTCATCATTCTGTCTACTTTTGTTATACTTCTCCATATTCACTGCCTTTCAAAGGCTAAACAATCTCTTTTTTCCAGCTTCTCTCTAAAAAAGCAAACTTCCATCCCCTCAGACTTCTCTTCTAGACTCTTCCCTGATTCCCATCTTCTCTACATCCTTTTTAGAGGCATCCAGCACCACATCCACTGTGATGGCATGCTGTATAAGTTTCCAAAAACACAGTGCATGAAATCTATAATTTGAAGATTTGAAATCACAACAGCCTATCACTATTTTTCTCTGGAAGCTGAAAAAAAACAGGAGAGGAAAAAAAAAGTCTTATAGATTCAATGATGAACAATACTGTAAAGTTTGCTTAATATTGCCATTTAGGGAAAAACATAATAGAGTGATTGACCTGACTCTCTGTTCTTAAACACTGTGCTAAGAAAACAAACCATTTGTGAAAATAACAAAAACCAGGTGAAGGCATTTGGGTGGTCTCTGTTTGAGTCCTGCAATATAGAACAGTTCCTTCTTTCTAAATCCAGTACTGATTTGTGTTCCTGCTTCAGTAAAGCCTCAAAATCTGTTGATGACAAAAGCAACACAACCCACTGAACATCCATGTTATTTTACTGGCAGGTAAGTTCTAAGTGCTTGATTCATCACACACAGAGTACTACAATTACATACACAACAGGACTACACAGATTTCTATAGACTGATCCTTTTTAATTCCCTAACAGTACTTTGGAAGGGTCATACAGTTTTATCTTTAGGACAGTGCACATCATTAGCTGAGACCAATGCTAAGTAGTTCAACTTTACTGCCCTGCTTCCTAAAAACATGAATCGACCTTATTTCTTCACCAGCAGTTCCATTTTGATTGAGCTGAAGAAGAGCAGGAACTGTCAGAACCTCACATCTTGGTGTACACAGCATTCTTTGAAAGGGCAGCCTGATATAAATCTAAGATTACACACATTCACAATCAGGAGACTGTAGTCTCTCTCTCCTTAGCCAGTCAAGGCCAAAAACCCATCAAAATTAAGTTCTATGTCATTCAGCAGAAGACTGAAGTGTGCTCAAAACTATAAAAATTAGTAATATTTTTGTAAAATCCCTGTTTTGTACAGTTCATCCCAAATAATCAAACACACATATAAGTGAAGTGGCAAAGAAACACAGGTACAACAGAAATTACATCAGTCTAAGATGTAATTTGTCACCATACATAATTTTCATAGTGTTGGCCCAAGAGAAAAATCCTTTGAAGAAGAGATCCAGTCTCCTGCAATTGTCTTTAACAGCTGAATAAAGCACCAAAAATTAAGACAATGCACCTTTGAGGAGTTTTTTTGTTTGGTTTTTGCTTTGGGGTCATCTAAAACAATTAAATACTTCCTACAGACACTTCAACATTCAGCCACTGGTAACACAGGGGTTCATGAAGAAGACTGAGTATGGAAACATAGCTCTGACTGCTCTGTCACCCAATCTTGAACAGTAAAAATTCTCCCTGGAACTGTAACTCACAACCAACCCAATATCCCAAACCAATTTCAGTCATAGATCCTAGTAAGTCTACCAGAAGTAGTTTCTTTCTCCCACAACTCCTTTTCCTATCAAACAAATTTTCCAAGCTGCTTTTCCATCTCTTTAGCACCTTTTCCTCCTGGCAAATACCCAAGAGAGCCACAAGAATACTCCTGTCTCCCCAGCGACTTGCTGCGACAGAGGCTCTTCAGCAGGGCTGAGACAGTCCAGCTCTGAAGCTCACCTCTTCTTGGCATTAACCATGACACTTTTCCTAAACCAACAATCTTGGGTTTAGACTTTCTGAAAGCCAATAAAGGGCTAAGCCACAGACTGAAACAACGCAACACATACACAGAAATTAACATCCTATAGCAGCCTCTAAAAGTAAAAGCTACACTTCAAAAAAGATGTATGTTTATTTTTCAATACTCCTAAATTTTACCCTTTTTATGATTCTATGAAAAAAAATCTCATCATTCTGCAAAAAATAAAAGCTTAACCACAAATTAACTGACCACAATGCATTACAATTTTGAAACATGCACTGAGCTACTGATTACATTCTTTCCACTGGTGCAACAATTCAAGGTGAAGTGACAGCTCCCTACTAAGCTTCTTCTGGTATGAGGACACTAGCCAGCCTCCCTTCAAGCAAGCCTTTCAGTACTGTATGGCCTTCAAAAGATGCAAGAAAGAACCAAAGATAAAAAGAACAGTTCACAGTTTAGGTGAGGAAATTATTCTTTCCTAAAATGGTAAAAGACTGCAGTGACAAACCAAAGATAGTCTCTCCTTAATTTATGCCCTTTCACATCCTTGTTCAATACACAGTACAGTTCCACTACAGGTTTATGGTGTTTTGATTACATTCTTGATATTAATTGGAAGAATTATCATATTAGAGTGTATTGCTATACAAGCTATGCTAACATTTCCTACAACATTAAATTATGCCGTAAATACCCATGAAATCAGTCCTTTAAAAAAGTAATGCTTGAATACTACTGACACTAGGTTTAAACAGCCAATTAAGGACAAACCAATACCAGCACGTACAGTATTATAATATAATAAGTCAAAGACACACTTAATTAGCAAATATCACACGTTGTGATATTTGAATAGGATGGTTTCTATCCAGTTGTTTGGTGGTTTCATGAGGTGACAAGACCAACAGTGATAGAGCAAATACAATACAAAGACACCAGCATTTTCCAAATGCAATTTTAAGCTGGCGGGAAGAACCTCTTTGTTATACCAGTACAAGAAAGAATGAATTTTAAAAAAACCCACAAAATTTTATTTTTTAAATTAAAAAAATAAAAATAAAGATCTATGTCATAAAATTTAATGGTAGTTACATTGTTAAGAAGTCTGTAATTCACTCAACTTTGATAACAACAATATACAAATATGCTCCATGAGAAATTATTACTCATGCTTCACTGTTCTCTTATTTACCAATGTTAGTCTTGTAAAAATCTATGTTCATATTTTAAATTACTTTTTAAAAAATCCTTTTAAGTAAAAGCATGTTCTGGATCTCTGTAAGTGAATTAAAATGCCAACATGAAGCATTAAGTCTTAGCAAATAAGGCCAAATGTCCTGTCTTGACTGCAAATAAGGATGAGCATCAAAACGTATTTTCCTGCTGCTGAACCACTAATATCTTTTACGGAAATTATGAAAACAATTAGTTTCACTGGAGTACAAGCCCAATGGAGTACACCTTCAATGACCTTAAAGAATTTTAAATGAACAAATAAACAGCAAGTCCAACACAGAAGCAAAAACTGTCTCTGTTCAGACAGACACAGAATCAAAAATTAAAATACTCTGCAACGATATTAACTGTAATCTTTCAACACACCCACCTCATACATCCTGCTGCTGCTATGGCCAATGCAATATTTCATCCATCTTAATTCCTATTTCAAGGAAATAAAAAACAAACAAACAAAAACAACAAAAAGTTCCAATATCTCAGGAAATATATTTAGCAAAGGACAGAAAATCATATTTAATAGAAGAGATAAACATTCTAGGAAGTGGTAAATAAACAAGAATTTTACTAAAACATGTTTACCCACAATACAACAGCATCTCCTCTGAGGCATACCATATGTTAACAGGACTTTAGACTACAGATTACAATAACAAATACTTGAATAAATACTGCTAAAATAACTGATAAAATTCACATATTTCTGATTTTACCATGCACTTTTAAAACTCCAAAATTTCTTTAATTGTAACTGCATTAATATTTTCAGTCAGCTTCCAGTCAAAGTGCTACATTCAACATTTGGCTACTTCACTTTGACCTGACACCACCTACCTCCTCAGGTGCAAATAAATGCATAAAACCATCACCAGTTTCATATGGACATTTAAAACATTAAACCCCTTCTATAAATGTTTTACCTGTGCACATAAAAATGCTTGAAACAGTCCAAGTCACTGATGAAGAACACTCCTTCCACCTAGCACAACATAATCCTTGAACCTGTACATCAAAAACATATGTATGACAATCACTACAAATTTCTAAGACTTCATGTGAGAAAGTCAGAAATATCTCACCATATGCTCTCCCTGTCATTGCTAGTTCTGATATTCTCACTCACAAATGGGATGAGGAAACACAGGAAACTAGTACTTTCTTCATTAAATGCTTTGAAAAACATTTCAATTACAACTTTAGCTACCACACAATCTCTTCAACAGCCTGCCCAAAAGCTAAAAACATTTGAACCATAGCATAGTGCTGGTTTTCTTCTGATCCTCCAGTTATCATTACCCAAGAATATTTTTATAACAAAATACTAAGATCATTATATCATTACAAAAAATATTTTAAACATGTAACCTGTCATAAGGTTTTTTCCTTCCTTTTCCTTTCTGACTTCTAATAAACTTTAAGTTGGGAAAAATCCAATTCTTCTAGCTACTAAAGCAGAAAAAATACGCATTCATCCTTGAATTATATGTATTTTGCTTTACATAAAAATAACTCTGGAAAAGATTAATTTAAACTATTACTAAAAATAACTAGCTGCAATCAGGTTATTGAAATAAACAAAAGAACAACAGTTCAGTATTTTGGCTGCTGAATAATTCTGTGGGAAAAAAAAAAGTGCACACAAACTACTGTGACCCAAAGGAGCTGTGCATTTACCCTATGTTATCCTCCTCTTTCCTTTTTATTAAGGAATAAAATGAAAGACCACTTTTAATGGCACATTACAGGTTCAAATAAATCAGTACAAGAAAATTCAAGACTATATTTAGCTTAACTATACAGCATTTAAGGGCTAGGCTGTTGACTGAGACTAACACATCAAAAAGCTTCAACAAGAGTTAAGCTGGAGAAGAAAGGAATTGAACACAAGATATACCACTTCAATTCTAATTTAAGTAGAGAACTAGGTAAAACTTTTAATAAAGCATTACTTTTGGGCAAAAAAAATTGAAACAAGCGATCTTTCAATATTGTT
This sequence comes from Vireo altiloquus, assembly GCA_013396875.1. Classification (NCBI taxonomy): domain Eukaryota; kingdom Metazoa; phylum Chordata; class Aves; order Passeriformes; family Vireonidae; genus Vireo; species Vireo altiloquus. The sequence goes on from VZRF01008083.1 coordinate 318,304, forward strand.
TCAAATCTGCCACGCTGCAGACGTTTGCACGGTCTTTTGAAAACTCTCTTACGCTGCTTTAAAATGCTTTCCTCCTTATATTATCTATGCCAAACACATCCCATCACTTGGAACCTGGGATATATTCCTTATGTCATTATTAAAAGTTCTAACGGATTCATAAGCCTACAGGCCTCAGTGAGTTACACACAAACACTACACCCGTCTACTGCATCAGTTTCTACAGCCACGGGACAAAATCCCTTTGGCTGTCAGTTCCTTCCAAACCGTAAGGAGCCCGAGAGGACTGCGCATCGTATTTGTACTTTTATGGAAGCAGCAGCAAGGTTATGAAACATCGCTCAGGTCTCGGAGTCAAGAGCTCGGCGCACAGCTCTGACTCACCCTGGCAGGGACCCCACAGGAGCCAAACGCTGCCACTGCCCAGCGCCACGAAACCTGGAGGCTCCCACCGCCACCCCTCACAGAAGACACGCTCTGTGGCCACCGCTAAATAAAGCGGAAGCTGTAGAAGCAACCTTCGTGACTTGTAGGAACTCGTCCTACGCGGCCTTTCTTTATTGTAACATCAGAACCGGCAACTGCAGTCACGCCCTCTCGCAGTTTCCGCACTCAGGGGGTGATACCCCGAGCCGGGCTGTGAGACCCCCGGGGCCGGGGCTCGGGTGGCCGTGCTGGCTCTGAGCTCAGCGGCGCTCCCCGCCGAGAGCCGCAGGCCGCGCACCGCCGCTCCCGGGCTCGGGCGGCGGGAGCCGGGCGGGCCCCGCACACACCTCGGCGGCGCGGGGGACACTGCCGAGCCCCTGCACCGCCCGGGGCCGCAGCCGAGCTGCGGGACCAGCTCTGCCGTGACGGGGCGAGCGAAGGGCCCCGCAGGCCAGG
>VZRF01008083.1:319274-417751 GCA_013396875.1 Vireo altiloquus
GGGGCCCGGGGTGTGCTCTGTGCCCGCGGTGTGCTCCGCGCCCGGAGTGTGCTCCGCGCCCGCGGTGTGCTCCGCGCCCGGGGTGTGCTCCGCGCCCGGGGTGTGTTCTGTGCCCGGGTGTGCTCCGCGCCCGGGGTGTGCTCTGCGCCCGCGCTGTGCTCTGTGCCCGGGTGTGCTCCGCGCCCGCGGTGTGCTCTGCGCCCGCGCTCCGGCGGCACTGCTCCACAGGCACGAAGCTCCGCGGCACAGCCGCCCCGGGCACCGCTGTGCTCAGTGAGGTCTTCCCACATCCCACCCAGCCGCTGGCCTGGGGGAAGCTGTGCTCCCAGCCACCCCCCAAAACTGACGGTCGTCAGGCGGTGGGATGGGGGCTTCGAGGGTGTGATAAATACATATTATAATATTGGCTCTTCGCAAGTATTAAAATGGATGCTATATGTATAATGTTAAAGTAGCTTTGCTAATAAAGATATAGTTTTTATTTCTGTTATTAACTAAACTTAGACATAGCTGTGAAATAACTAATACAGTTATGCTTGTGGTAAAATTGAACTGTCTGCTTAGCTGGATAACTTCCAATGAATGTATGATGAAGACCCCTGCTTACTGACATGCCAATTATTAGCAACTACCGTCTTCAGAAACCATGGACCCAAGCTCCAGCTGGAAGTGACAATAAAAACTATCCAAAACCACAGCCAAGAAATACGTGGGCTCTAAAAAGGCAGATCCAAGGAGGAGCCATGCTAAACAGTTCCTGGAACATGTAAACTAGTTTGGGGATAAGTTTGAATATGCATAATTGATCATGGATATGCATTAGGCTGATGCAATAGGAAAGGTATGTAAAGGGTGTCTCCACAGTAGAAGGTGTGCCAAGCACCCAGCGCTGCTAATTTTGCTTTATTGTCTTTGTCCCCTATTGTCCATTATTAAACTTTTAAATTTTGGCAAGAGAGTGAACCTTGTTTTTCAGAGGGGCAGGTCAGAAAAAGGAGTTGCTGAAAAGTACAGGAATTGTGCTGGAAAATAAGCATAAGGGAAGGCACTGGGTCAGAAGGAGTGCAGATGTCTGAACGAGAGCCAGCTTGAAGGCCGGTGGCATCCAAGCCTGTATCAGCAGTACTGTGGCCAGCAGGATGAGGACAGTGATTGTGCTTCTGTATGTGGTGAAGGCCATGTCTCAAGTACTGGGCTTGGTTTTGGGGCCCTCATTTTAAAACTGACGTTGAGGTGCTGAAGCATGTCCAGGGAAAGGCAGAGAAGCTGGTGAAGCATCTGAAGCACAAGTCTGATGAGGAGTAGCTGAGGGAGCTGGAGGTGTTTAGTCTGGAGAAAAGGAGGAACAGGGAAGACCTAGCTACTCTTTAGAGCTACCTAAAAGGAGGTTGGAGTGAGGTGGGAGCTAGTCTTACAAGAAACAAGCGATGGGACAAAAGGAAATGTCTTCAAAGTTGTGACTGGAAAGGTTTAGCTTGGATATGAAGCCAATTATCTTGAGTATCCTCACAGCCTCACACAGCATGTACAGGTAATCAGGCCCAGCCAGCATGGGTTTATTAAAGGCGCGTCCAGATTGACTGACCTGACCTTCTATGACTGGATGACCCACTTAGTGGATGAAGAAATGCTGTGGATATGTCTACCTGGACTTTAGTAAAGCCTTTGACATTTCCCGCAGCATTCTGGAGAAACTACTACTCATGGCTTGGACAGATGTGCTCTTCACTGTGTAAAAAACCTGTCCAGATGGCCAGGCCTAGAGAGAGCTGGGAAATGGAGTTACATCCAGCTGGTCACTGGTCACCAGTGGTGTTCCTCAGGGCTCAGTGTTGGGGTCAGGCATATTTAATACCTTTGTTGATGATCTGAGTGAGGAGACCAAGGGCACACTCAGTTTGCAGACATAAGAAATTGAGCAGAAGTGTTGATCTACTGGAGGGCAGGAAAGCTCTGTGAGGGATCTGGACAGGCTGGATGGGTGGGCTGAGGCCAATGGAATGAGGTTCAACAAGGCCAAGTGCAGGGCCCGGCCCTTGGGTCACAACAACCCCTGCAACACTACAGGCTTGGGGAAGAGCAACTGGGAAACTGCCTGGTGGAAAAGGACCTGGGGGTGTTGGTGGACAGCAGCTGAATGTGAGCCAGTGGGTGCCCAAGTGAGTGTCTATGGAGGCTGGTAAGCCTGACGATGAGCCCACCAGGGACGAGAGACGCTTCTGGAAGGTCGCGGCGTTTGACCACCCNCGGTGTGCTCTGCGCCCGCGCTGTGCTCTGTGCCCGGGTGTGCTCCGCGCCCGCGGTGTGCTCTGCGCCCGCGCTGTGCTCTGTGCCCGGGTGTGCTCCGCGCCCGCGGTGTGCTCTGCGCCCGCGCTGTGCTCTGTGCCCGGGTGTGCTCCGCGCCCGCGGTGTGCTCTGCGCCCGCGCTCCGGCGGCACTGCTCCACAGGCACGAAGCTCCGCGGCACAGCCGCCCCGGGCACCGCTGTGCTCAGTGAGGTCTTCCCACATCCCACCCAGCCGCTGGCCTGGGGGAAGCTGTGCTCCCAGCCACCCCCCAAAACTGACGGTCGTCAGGCGGTGGGATGGGGGCTTCGAGGGTGTGATAAATACATATTATAATATTGGCTCTTCGCAAGTATTAAAATGGATGCTATATGTATAATGTTAAAGCTAATAAAGATATAGGTTTTTTTCTGTTATTAACTAAACTTAGACATAGCTGTGAAATAACTAATACAGTTATGCTTGTGGTAAAATTGAACTGTCTGCTTAGCTGGATAACTTCCAATGAATGTATGATGAAGACCCCTGCTTACTGACATGCCAATTATTAGCAACTACCGTCTTCAGAAACCATGGACCCAAGCTCCAGCTGGAAGTGACAATAAAAACTATCCAAAACCACAGCCAAGAAATACGTGGGCTCTAAAAAGGCAGATCCAAGGAGGAGCCATGCTAAACAGTTCCTGGAACATGTAAACTAGTTTGGGGATAAGTTTGAATATGCATAATTGATCATGGATATGCATTAGGCTGATGCAATAGGAAAGGTATGTAAAGGGTGTCTCCACAGTAGAAGGTGTGCCAAGCACCCAGCGCTGCTAATTTTGCTTTATTGTCTTTGTCCCCTATTGTCCATTATTAAACTTTTAAATTTTGGCAAGAGAGTGAACCTTGTTTTTCAGAGGGGCAGGTCAGAAAAAGGAGTTGCTGAAAAGTACAGGAATTGTGCTGGAAAATAAGCATAAGGGAAGGCACTGGGTCAGAAGGAGTGCAGATGTCTGAACGAGAGCCAGCTTGAAGGCCGGTGGCATCCAAGCCTGTATCAGCAGTACTGTGGCCAGCAGGATGAGGACAGTGATTGTGCTTCTGTATGTGGTGAAGGCCATGTCTCAAGTACTGGGCTTGGTTTTGGGGCCCTCATTTTAAAACTGACGTTGAGGTGCTGAAGCATGTCCAGGGAAAGGCAGAGAAGCTGGTGAAGCATCTGAAGCACAAGTCTGATGAGGAGTAGCTGAGGGAGCTGGAGGTGTTTAGTCTGGAGAAAAGGAGGAACAGGGAAGACCTAGCTACTCTTTAGAGCTACCTAAAAGGAGGTTGGAGTGAGGTGGGAGCTAGTCTTACAAGAAACAAGCGATGGGACAAAAGGAAATGTCTTCAAAGTTGTGACTGGAAAGGTTTAGCTTGGATATGAAGCCAATTATCTTGAGTATCCTCACAGCCTCACACAGCATGTACAGGTAATCAGGCCCAGCCAGCATGGGTTAGTAAAGGCGCGTCCAGATTGACTGACCTGACCTTCTATGACTGGATGACCCACTTAGTGGATGAAGAAATGCTGTGGATATGTCTACCTGGACTTTAGTAAAGCCTTTGACATTTCCCGCAGCATTCTGGAGAAACTACTACTCATGGCTTGGACAGATGTGCTCTTCACTGTGTAAAAAACCTGTCCAGATGGCCAGGCCTAGAGAGAGCTGGGAAATGGAGTTACATCCAGCTGGTCACTGGTCACCAGTGGTGTTCCTCAGGGCTCAGTGTTGGGGTCAGGCATATTTAATACCTTTGTTGATGATCTGAGTGAGGAGACCAAGGGCACACTCAGTTTGCAGACATAAGAAATTGAGCAGAAGTGTTGATCTACTGGAGGGCAGGAAAGCTCTGTGAGGGATCTGGACAGGCTGGATGGGTGGGCTGAGGCCAATGGAATGAGGTTCAACAAGGCCAAGTGCAGGGCCCGGCCCTTGGGTCACAACAACCCCTGCAACACTACAGGCTTGGGGAAGAGCAACTGGGAAACTGCCTGGTGGAAAAGGACCTGGGGGTGTTGGTGGACAGCAGCTGAATGTGAGCCAGTGGGTGCCCAAGTGAGTGTCTATGGAGGCTGGTAAGCCTGACGATGAGCCCACCAGGGACGAGAGACGCTTCTGGAAGGTCGCGGCGTTTGACCACCCACCTGCCACTACAGGCATCAATCTCTTTTGCCAAGTAACAAGAACTAGGAGAAGAGGAAATGGCCCCGGATTGCACCAGGAGAGATTTAGATTGGATATTGGTAAGAATTTCTTCTCCAGCAGGGTTGTTAAGCACTGGAACAGGCTGCCAGGGGTAGTGATGGAGTCACCACCCCTGGAGGTATTTAAAAGATGTGTAAGAAGGTGCTTAAAAGATGTTTGGCTTAGGGACAGGGTTTAGTGCTGGACTTGGTACTAGTTAACTGTGTTAACAGTTGGACTCAATGATCTTCAAGTCTTTTCCAATCTAAATGATTCTATGGTTCCATGAAAGGAAAAATGAAAGTGTGTCAGAAACAGGATAATACAGGATTTAAGAGAAGGCTGAAGGTAGAAGTGATTTGGGCAGGAGAGAGGTGGGAAGGTGCCAAAGAAAGAAGGGAAGCGTAGAATATATAGTTGTGAAAAGAAAAGGGAAGGGAAACAACATTCAGAATAAAAAAAAAAAAAAAAAACACAACTATTTTCTTTCCATTCTTCTAACCATCTCTTCTACCACAGAGATGTTGCTTGTGGGGAAGAAGAGGACTTCTGTCGGCACCACTTCAAAATCTTTTGGATCTTGAGGCCATATCCCTTTCCAATTTCATCCTGTGATGCAGGACTCTCTCCATCTTCACGAGCTCCTCTTGCATGTGCTCTGCCAGGACACCCCATCTCCCATGACATGCACTCTTTGGCACAGCTTTCTGCCATAGCTCTTTGCTGAAAGAAAGGGTGACAGGGATCTCCTAGCCACAGCTGGAACAAACAGTCTGTGGAAAAGCATTGACACAGCTTCTGGGAAGTGGGAGTAAGGGAAAGGAGGAAATGGTGTTAAGCTAAACATTTAATTCTGATGGTTTTTCCTATCATGTACTCAGCATCGTGATGCAGCTGTGCTAATAAGACCAAAAGTGGCAAAAGAAATCAGTGTGGGAGAAGATAGAAGGAATATGGAATATTCACATATTTTACGTGTACCTAAGGCTGAAATTTGAACTGTGTAGGTATAGAATGTATACTAACAATTAGAAGCATATTTAAAATGTGTTTGCAGTTTTCTGAACACCTGTTTCTGCAGCTCACTGCAAAGTGGCAGCTAAGGAAGCAGATATCCTGAGTATCTGACACTTTTTTGCTGGTGTAGCCAAACAATAAAAAGAAGTTAAACCTTTAGGCTTTTTTTGAACTCAGATTTCCTGAAAATAAATGTGAATTAGAATTAGTGATTCTGAACATAAGCACAGTTTTGTGAGTACAATAACTGCATCTTGACAAATGAAATTTCTGGTGATAAAACAGGCAGACTGTCTCAAAGTCATCTCAGAACATTTAGGATATGATACTTCCTTTCAGTCATGTGTTCCACTTGGAAGTTCTGTATCTGAAATAACTGTTCCAGTACTTCAGAATGCTTCATTTAAAAGTCACTGACAATTTCAACAGGAACTGAAGTTTAAAAATAAACATTCTTCACCTTTATGTACCTACTAAAGCTGAAGTGGTTTGCAGTTACAGAACTTATAAAATGCAGTGAATTCAAAGGTGACCCTTCCAAATGTGTTAAATAATTATAATTCCTTTTGAATTTATACAAGTCCTAACTGTTGCTTAAGCAGAAGTATTACTATATCCACAGTATGTACTGCCATTCTGAACCACAGATGTGGCACAATGAGCATACAATGCCACTTGGAGAGACACAAAATATTCTTTCCAATGTGCACATGTGTTTGTGCCTTTACCAACTATTAGTTTTCATTTAAAAAAATGCTACAGTGTATTTATCTGTTGCTGGTGAAAAAAAAGAGATCTGATGACAATATAAACTTCATGTATAGACTTTCCAGTATTCACAGAAAAGATCAATCATTTCTGATAGAGGAGAGTGTATTAATTTTCCTCAAGCCTCATTTCATGATAGACTGTAAAAACTTTGTAGCAGTGATAATTAATGTCAATCTGGAATATAAATGTTTAAAACAACACTGGGAAAAATTATTAATTGTGAGTAGTTGAAGAAAATATTTTTTGTGGTGTAGCACCTCAACATCTGAGCTTATGATATTCAGTAGTACTGTTTCCTGAATATTTTTCAGAAAAGTGTGTCAGTGATCTCAATTTTATTTTACAGGCTTTTGTGGAGGAGTTTTTCTTAAAAGCAAAGTAACAGAATAAGTTTCTGCTTAGAATTGAAAATCAACAGATCTTAGTAACCAATAAACAATATCATAGGAAAAAATGAAAGCTGTCATATCTGATGAAGATAATACTTTCTCTTTTTTTTTTGCAGCCTACAGAGGACAAAGAGCTACTGTTTTAAAGATTACATTGGTAATAATTTAGAAGAGTGGTAGTGTATTATCAGATAGAATAAACTGAAGAGTATACCTACATGATTAAGAATTTTATGATGTACAGTATTAATGTGCACTACTTAGTAGTTTAGGGTAATAAAAAAATCCATAGTTGCAACGCTCATGTTATTTTTTTTTGTATTTAGCAATGTGGTGTATTTTCAGAGTTACATCAATAGAGGTGTTTGCACAGCAGTGCTTTTGCCATTTATCACTGCAACTGGAAATGCCGAAATGCGGTCTTAAAGGGGTGAACCACTGTGTTCTGTGGTGCTGTGAACTGGAGCCTTTAAGGGGAGAGCTGCAGCAATAAACAACTGTAATACTTCCCACCCTCCTGTAATCCATGAAGTTTTAGAACATTAATCCTTACCCTGCTGTTCTCTCTTGCACTTTAGTCTACATAGAGGAATTTTACATCACCTTTAAAGAAAATCTACTCACATGCAGTACAGTATTACTGCATAGTACTAGTTTGCTTTAGACCAGGAAGAGAATAATTTCGGTTGGTGTTGGTTTAGGTAGTTAAGTTTGGAGTACTTCAGAACACTGTTATTTAAAGAAGATGAAGCTACTTAAATCCACTGCACTAGAGCACAGACTCAAAGAAGTTGGGAAACTTGGACAATACCAAATGCAAGCTTTGAAAAACCTCTTAGTACCAGACTTCTCCTGCTTCCTACAGATTAGGCCTCCTGCTGACTATTTGTACTTTTTAAATGTATAAGAGATTTAAGCTTTAATGTCTGCACCTCAGTTCACCTACCTTTGAAACAGCAGTGGTAATTCTGACTTAAATATTGTGATGATACATTAATAAATATGAGCAAAACTCTTTGAAGTTGAAAAATATAATGAGATTTAAGAACGTTCCTTTTTGTCATGATTAACCTGTCAGATGTTTAAGTGCTGAAACTGCTTTTGGAAAAAAAAAAGGAGAAATGCCTTTAAGTTAAGATAATAAAGAAGCCAAGATCCAGATAAATAAGCAGAACAAGCAATTAAAATAAATTCAGGGGGAAAATCCAAGGCATGGAACAGATCTAAAAAGATATAACTCAGAAAAATGAGAAGAAAAAAATCTGAAACAAATGTTGGAAATTGGAAGAGCAGTTAATATGCTAGGAAGAAACACCTTTGCATAAGATCCAAAGTGAATGCGTATTGAGACAATGTGTCAGAGAAGTCTGCACAACACTTTAACTCCCACAGTCTCCAACAGATCAACGTGTCCTGTAAGTTCTTGTTTCTTCTCCTCTGATTGTAAGAGGAGCCTACAGCACTGCCTCACATGTATGAGATAAGGTGCCTCCGGAGTTAGGGGGTGGCTGAATGGAGATTTTCAGATAATGATTTTGATCTTATCTTGAAATAGACTGGACAAGAAGACTGAGACTTTGCAGAGTCCCATAACTGAAGTAAAAAAAACTTCAGTCTGCTGAAGTGGGACAGGATAGACTTGCAGGAGTAGGTAGAAGGAGGAAGGACAAATTCATGGACAGCAGGCAGAATAATCTTGCACACAAGAACACACCCTATTCCAAATCCTGGAATGGATCAGAGATGCTTAATTTTAATATTTCCCCTTACAATAATGTGTATCTCTAGATTGAAAGTCAAAAGCATATATGTTCATTTGCACAGAAGAGGAGAATCCATCTCTGCTGGTGGTCAGCACTGCAGTCAAAACAAGATGCTGGATGGCTGATCACCCACCTAGCCAAAAAAGGAAAGTAAATACACAGTAATTGCTCATTTAGTGAACCTCTTGTTCTGGTTTTTTTTTTTTTTAAAGTTGGACACACATAACTAAGAACTGTATCATCACCAAGAGCATGAAAGCCAAAATCAGGCTGGTTGGCATTTCCTAAATTCTCAGTATGTGATTTCTCAACCTCTTAAAATTCTTTCAACTTAGCTTCTGTGTTGTGAAGGCCAGAATTTATATCCTTTATTTTTGCTTTATAGAAGACAGTAGGAACATATTTTAAGTATTTATTATCCTTCTTTTGAGGTAACACTTTCAAAAGCTTGTAAGAAATCATAGAGTAAGAAAAAACTCTCTTTGAACTGATTTTGTACCATCTTAGGTTGACTGATTTTTCAAAGACAGCAATAGATTTCAGCAACATGAAAGGCTTGGCTGGTGATGCCAAATAAAAATTATTTTTAAAAACCCACAAGCTACTTGTTCTAAAATTTTCATTTTGTGCCCAACAAGTTGATCTCTGTCCTTCAAGGTATTAAAATACAGTGACAAGCCAAGAACACATAGTTCTTGTCTCTTTTTTTGTTTTTCTTTATGAGAAGCCAAGGAAACACACATGACTGAGAGGAAACCTGCAGGCTTGTAAGCAGGAAGAAGCAAACTCCCTTCTTTCAGTATCATGAAATGTTTTTTGCTACTCCTGTACACTAAAAAGCCTTTACAAAGAACTATAACATTGTGAAGAATAAAAAATGCAGAATTTTGAAAATGGAAATATAAGAGAAATACATTAAAAAAATTTGGTTTTAATGCAATGATAGAAAAAAATGAAATTATACTTAAAAATGTGGGGGAAATAAGTTTTTCAAACAGAATAAAGAAGGTGAAGGGAAACTGAAAATAAGCACAAGATTAAATGGGAATGACAGAAATTAGTGATTCAGAAGCAGTGAAGATACTGTTTCATATTCATTTAAAAAGGAATTTCCATAAAGGTTGGACAACTTAGAAGGTTTATAAAAATAGCTGTTCCTAAAAAGCAGTCAAGGAAACATTTGAAAAATGTGCAGAGTTGTAAGTCCGTCAGCCAGCCCAGCTGCCATGCATCCTAGGGAATAAAAGGTATTTGTTGTGAAACTTCCTGTAGCGCTGTCAATGAAGCTTGAAAAGAGGGACAAATACTGGAAGACTGAAAAAAAAAAAATCAAATATGACCTTTTTTTTTCAATGAAAGCATAGAATGCCCTTTGTAACTGCAATGCATACTCGACCACTATGTATCTTGTTCTAGAAACACTGTATATCAAGAGGATGTTGTGTTTCACAGACAAGGATTGAATTGCTTTTGCTTAGAATTTTGTGTTAGTTCATGAAGGTGTTACGCTGACAATGAAGAGATGCTTTGTAAAAACTAACTTTTGAATAAAGACTGCAGTTCGCAGAGAGACCTTTCAAGGCAGTGAGTAGAGCAGGAACCCTGCCCAGACAGCCATGCTTTTAACATCTGGTGATCTGTGGCACAGATAACTATTGGCTTTCTAGATGTTTGATCACATGTTCTCATAAAAAAATCTTAATTTGTGTGTGTGTTTTGCAATATGTCTCTTCTGTAATACAAGGAAATGCTCCTCTATTTCAGTTCCATAATGCAGAAGAGTTGCACACTGGGACTTTGCTTCTTGCAGATGATTGTCCCAGGTACAGTTTGCACAGCACCTTCTGGGAGTGCAGAGGTGGCACACATGCAGCCATGCATAGCAGAGCTGCAGCACTGAGGCTGAGAAAATTGCTCTTGAATCACAAGATGGACTATTGGTTTTAATGAAAACTGCAATCTGGATTTGGTTTAAACCATCCTATAGGTATCTGCAGAATGTTTGGGAATGGGAGATTGGGACTACAAAGGGAGATTGGACTACAAAGAATTTTTGTCATTTTAATCTCAATAAATTTAAAATAGTCCTTTTGTACCTCTTGAGGCAGTTCTTGCTATTTGCTTTCTTTCATTTCAAAAAATTAATTTGAATGCTTTATCTGTATGCTACTCTGTGAGCGAGAAAACTATATTCTCCTTTTCCAGTTAGTCACTGAGGCAAGAAAGCCTTAATGTTTTTCCAGGGTTTCTCAGAGAATCCCAGCCAGACTGCTCTGCCCAGACTGACAAATAAGACAGAGGGTCCTGTTAGAGGCAAACCATGTAGGAAAAGGATCCTGGTGTGAAAAAGCTGAGCGTCACTGAGTTACTGACAGTCTTCTCTGGCAAGTTTTTTTCCTTGTCTGCTCTTTATAATATATATTTAAAGTTGTGTTTGTTGTTGTTTTCTTTTACCATTACTGGCAGTCTATAATTTTTACATCCCTTTTCTTCAGTGTACTTCACTACATAAGAGACTTATATATACATCTAAATTTATTTGGTCGAGTTCTATGTTTATACAGTTTCTACTGAAGTGAGGTCACTGAACTAGAGAACTGACTCTCCAACTGGTTCTCAAACCCCTGTAGCATCTCACTGTCATTCTTGGCACGTGAAGAGTGACCTCTCGTCCCACAGTGGCCAGGCATATTACCAAGAGGTTTTGTCATAGTCACTTACACACATTTAATTAGTAATAATTTCTTCACAGCAGTGCATCTACATCGCAGTTTTTTTTTTCATTTCCATTAATAACTCTATGGTGTACAGATAAAAGTGAGTAATCAAAGGTCCCTCTAAATGCTTACGTTTCTGGAAAACTCTAACGCGGAAAAAAAAACCTGAAAATTATAGTCAGATTTTATGGACTCCTATTCCCCAATTGAACTTAAAATATCATGGGAACCAGCTTCAGTCACTATGAAGTATCATGTTCTGAAACCTCATCACATCGACGCATCACTGGCTAAGTACAGAGTAAACTTCTGGATGCAATCAAGTGACCCATGGCCTTGGCAAAAATCTAACTTGAAGTCTCATGGGGAAATAATTTCTGGCTCTTAATTTAAGACAAAGCCAAAGGAATTGAGCCCTTCAAGTCCTACAGCTAAAACCCAGAAATCCCATTTTGATTTGAATAGAGAGCTTCTCAGTTGCTAGCAGGTATGTGTGTAAGAGTTAGTGAGGCACAGATTTCCTGCTATTTTGCCCTTAATGTGGAAAAATCAATCACCCTCTTTAAACAGCAGACTTCAGATAAAACATGCGGTGTTCAATCCTTGTGAAAAGGCTCTCTTTTTCCAAGACTTTGATAAGAAGAGGAAGTTAAACAGAATTTTAACCTTTTTTGTGAGTACTTTTGAAGTGACTGAGGACCTGATTTTCATTTACATCAAGGCTTCTGCATTAAGCTTAAAGAACCTTAAATGGGCATAAGCTGTAATTAGGACCAAGTCCCCTGTCTCTCCTAGCTTAAGGTAGGTAACGACTCTGAATCTTTAATGTCTATAGATGCAGCTCCAGGGGAGTACCTCTGATGCCCAGAAATTCAGCTCTAGGGAATAGTGACAGCTTGGCAATAGTCCAGAAATATGATTAAACAAAATTCTGTCCTCTGAAACCCCCAGAAAATCATTATGTTTAAAAGCATTAAAAATTTATTTTTATTCTTTATTCAGGATTCATATCACACATAAATATGAAACCAACTATTATAGTTTTCATTCAGTGGTGAAGAAGCCTAATAATTTTCATAGTTTATTATGTGGGTATTTTACAGGGTTGATACATTTACCGTTATTTTATATTTCATATGTATTATTTGTACATAGGTATATTAAAAATATGTTAGTGAATAAGGTCCACAAAGAAAAAGCTATAACTGCTTTAATTAGTAAATCCAGTTTACATCTTTTCCTTATGAATGCAGTGAGTGCATAATTTCAGAAGGTGTGTGTGGGAAAACGATCTAATTCTCACATAGTCCCTTGTGATCCTCAAATAGAAAAATTATACAAAAGCAAAACCTGACTTCAGCTTTAAAACCATAAACAGTTTATTCTTGAAAGAGTAGCATAAGGAAAGAAAAGAAGTTGTTCCAGTAGTCTTAAAATTCCTGATTCCCTATACATTTGTCCACCTCCATCACATCCAGGACAATCCTGATGGTCCCCATCTTGCAAGGGACACTGGTGCTATGGCTAGCAATGCTTTGAACTTGCTGGGTCATCAGCCAACGTCTTCCACCTAAAATGTGGCACAATTTGTGTCCAACTAATCCCTCCAAACGACACAATTTTATCTTGCTGTTCTCCCCTACCTGCTTATTGCTGCAAAACCAGTAAGAATGTAAATTTTTTTGAGGCTGCTTTTTCACATGCAGACAAAGATTCTCAGTGGATTCCTCTGTTAGTACCGTGGCACTGGCAGGCAGGAAAAGAAAAAACAAACCACACCACCAGATGAACAGCAGTGTTGCAAATACCTCATTTCCGTAGGCAGCCAGGTTAAGAAAAGAAGCTTATAAGGCTTGTGACCATCCGGCTCTTGGCCGTGAGCAGTCCAATAGCGAAAGGAAGGAAAAGACCAATAAGACTGAGCTGTGATTCTTCAGTGCAAATCCTGTGCCAAGACATCTGTGTCCTGAACAGAAAGAAATGGAACCATTTTGGTAATTTGTCTCCTGGGTTAAGGGTAAAATATGTCACAAGTATTATGCAAAATAACCTTGCAAGTTCTTACCAGTTATAGCCCACATAGTAATGCTAGCACTAGGGAAGGTAGATTTAATATATTCATTGTTTTACTTAGCAGATGTAGAAGAGATGAGATGCCTGATATCAGGAACCTTGTGGTGTCTGGTACAGAGGACAGCAAAGGAGTTTCCCACAGCTTCTTCCCCCCATGCCGGGTGCCAGAGCAAGAGGTGTCTGTATAAAAAGTGAGGGCCCTTTGCTTTGGCATAAGAAATCTAGCTAGAATTTTCCAGCTTGTGAAATAAAACTAAAGAAAAGTATTAGTCTAATAATGGCAAGTATAAAACATAAAAAATAACATCTATACATTATTAATAAAAAAGGTCATCTTAATATATGAAATGAAGGGGTTTTTTTAAAAAAGGTATTCCTAGGGCTACAAATTGTGGAAGGAGGGAGAGTATTTCAAAGAAGTACTGAAATATGCTTTTCTCCTAGTACTCTTCCCTGCATATCTGCTAAGAGGTGGGATATAGGAATAGATAAATCTTTGTTCAGGAAAGCCTTTTATCAGTCTATTTGTTCATACTTCAGTTGCTGATGTTTAAAGTTGGGTGTTTCATACCGTAGTCAAAGGAATTATTCAGTAAAGCTCCCTGTGATGACAATGATAGCATATATCCTGCTGTTTATTTTCTTTATAAAAAGCAACAACTATATTTTAATTCAAGAGTTTGCATTTTACATAAGTTACATGAAAGGCAGAGTTAGAGCACCTTATCTAGAGGTGAAATATAATGTGTTTATAGTTATATATCTGAAAGACAGGCTGAGTGTGAAGGGGTCATCATTTGATTTACTCCTGGAAGGAGGAAGTATATGTTTTTTTATCACCAGGTTTTTCCCAAATGTCACAAAAAAAGGTTTTTTAAAGCATCACTAATTAGTTGATATTGAGATTGAGTAATTAAGCCTTTTAGACATTATTATAGTCCTATATAGGTGAAATTGGTGGATCTGAAAAACAAACAAAGGTTCTGATGTGTATGTATGTCTGTTTAATATTTTTATGATTTATATCCTTTAGACATGAAAACATAGTCAGAATTCTGATGAAATAAAAAAAAAAAATCCTACAAACAGGAGGCAAAAGTTGAAACTTAGTAACTGTCACTAATGATTCCAGATTGGATGGTTACATGCATAGCCTACTAAGCCAAACGAAGGTGCATAATAAAAAATGTCACTGAATTGAGAACATTAATTTTTCAAGAGATGTTGAGGAGGTAGTTGTCTTTTTTTTAATGTATTTAGCTAGGAACACATACCAAAGCATGTTCTAAGTCATGTATAAATAACTAGAACTTTCCCCCATGCTGAGAGATCATGTCTCTGAATTTGCACTGGTAAAATTTAGGATGACAGAATATACACAGTATAAAAGCTGAATATGGAAAAAGGACAGTTTTGATTTTTAAAATAAAAACTTTTCTGTCTACAGAAGAGAGAAAGAGACAAAATTTTTAGGGGCACTCCTAATTGGAACAGGCTGAATAATATAGTGTACAAAATTAGGAGTCCATTTTTCAAAGCAATAGAGAGAAAAGATGCAAAATGTGGGGACGTGCCTTGGGAGACATCAATGGAAAATTCCTGGATATGTCTACTTGGGGTTATTCCATTGGATTAGTTTAGTCATTCACTGAAATTACAGTAATTAAAGAGATTAAACAGAAGTGCACACATACCAAGGGGCTTTTTCCCCCAGTCAAGGGGACTTTTCTTATTAATCATACAGTCTGTACCGCTCTATGTCTATATATTAATAAATCCTTCAGTATTCCATGGGGCTATCCCATAGCTGTTTTTGTAATGGATGAAGTCTGGGATGCCTACCAGAAACTACAGAAATTTGGAAACTGAACTTTAAGGTAACAACTCCTGTGATTCCTGTGCTGGCATCAGCTGAGTTTGCCCTGCTGAGAGGCAGCCTAGGGGACGCTGAGAGTGTGTCCATTAGAGTGTGCACACGTTGGCAGGTGGGCAGCACACTGGTTTGGCAGGGTAATTTCATCAGCTTTCTGAGGCAATGGGAGTATTCTTAACAGAGAAGAAGAAAGATGAGGACTGAATGGGTGTTTTTCTGGAATCACGGGGATGATTGAGACGTGCTTGTAGACTGAGCCAGCTAGCAGAGCTCCTAGGATAGGTGGTGAAGCAAAACTCAGGTGTCTGAGCCTCCTAGCAGATTGTCAGAAAGGTGAAGGAACTCCCTAGAAATCCGTGTCCGAGATGTCACCTATGTGTTGCAGCACCAGAGCAGCAGCATGAAAGTTGTCCCCAGCGCAGAGGAAATAGGTTGCCCTTGCTCTTTGGGGTGCTGGCTGCCCCCACTTACTGCCTGTTAGTAGTTAAGCAGGTTGGGGCTGGCAGATCAGCTTCTGGGCTTGTTGCCATGGAAGATTGAGATGTTTCTTTGAGCAGTGCTGCTCTACCAGGTGTATACACAGGAGGAACTGGCATCTCTTCAGAAAGCGGAGGAGAGAGATTTGTGTCCACTGATTTTTGGGAGCAACTTTTCTGCTTCATTTGCTCTGACAGTGCCTTCTCAATATTTGGGCTGGTGTCTCATAGATGGAGCTAAATGTAGCACTTGGGAAGGGCAGGACTGATCTCTGCCATAGTCCGAACACACACATGGCAGGACATTAATGGTTGCAGCTTAGCATCTATGCCTAAATTTACATCAGACAACAGTAGAATTTGAAATAAATTCTGTGTAGCTGCCACAAATACTGCTTAAAAACATTAAAATGCTGCCACCCAATTCAAGGGCTATAAAAGGAGTAGAAAACTTGCTTGCTGGTAATCTCAGTAAGAAAAGTAACATAAGAAAAGGCAGAAAGTACCTTGATGAGGCTTTTGGAAATAAAGCATAAGGATGGCATGTGTATATACAGGCAGGCAGAGGCAGTGGGAGCAAAAGCTGCTCTTTAGTAGGCTGGATGCTTCAGAGAAATTCACTGAAATCTTCCTTTCTCCCTTCATCTACTCTTGTTTTAAAATCCTAATTCAGATGTAAAAACCTTTAGTTCCACTTCCTCCACTTAAATGAATGAAAAAAGAATCCTTAGACAAATTCTGATCCCAATCCCACAACGGAAAACAAGATTAACTTTGTTGACTTTAATGGCATCAGTTGGGGCATACTTTACTGAAACCCATCAACAATTAGATCACTTGGCTTAAGTCAAATGCATAAATAACAAAGGTGTTTCCAGTACTTTCTCTGTAAGCTGGTTTCATTTGGCTGTCCCTGGAGTTAATCTTAGCCCTGAGTTCAAAAAGAACTAGATTTCACCCAGAGGTGTTCCATCAGCATAGATCTGGCCTAAATGATACCAGAATAAGCTGTACCAGCTGAGTGAACCATGCAAGCACCTTTCAAATGCAAGTTTGGGGCTTTCAGTGCACCTGTCCAGTATTCTGCTGAGGCTGAAAGGGAACACATTGCACCAGCGATGGGAAAACAAGAGAAAAATATTCTCAATTCCAAAATAACTACATGGAAAAACATTGCTTAGAAATAACTCCACACATATCCTTTCATAAGTATTCTTTCTCTGTGAGCAGGGCTAACTTTTAGTGAACTCTTTGATGTGGGATTTTATTTTCAGACCACTACAGGCACAGATTTTTTTTCAAAGCAACAACTGTACTATTTACTGCATGCCACAGCTGTTTTTAGAAAGAATTGCCACAAAATGTAATTTGGAAAGAACTTTCATGTAAGACCCACAAACTTCTAAGAATCCTTACCAAATAGTACATATTTCTATCAAGAAGCTCTATTTCATTTTTCTCAAATAACAATATTATTATATAATTCTTTACCTCAGTACGCATCAATGTTCCAATCTTTTCCTGTATGTTAATGGGAAGGGAACAAGAGGTTCCTTTGATTCTACACTATCTTGTCTTTATCTATTATATTTATCATGCAAAATAGATGCAGGCTACTGTTGGATACTTGAGCAGCTTTCTGTGCACAGTTTGAAACTGGTTTGCTCAGACAGTTGCATATGAAACAAAGTGTGGGAGAATCAGGGCCCAAAACTCAACTGAAGACATACCTGGTCTGATGGCCATATCCCCATATGACATAAAGGAACCTCATTCTCTTCTTAATAGAGTCTGTTTTCTGTAGATAAGGATGTGGCCATAGGGGTCCTCAAACTGCTAAAGCTGAGAAATTTCGTATGGAAACTAGAATGAGAAGAACAGTCTAATATCCAAATTCTTGTTTGATTATACTGAAAATGAGTTGTGTCCTTTCATTAAATGTGAATCTAAAAAGTGAAAAACAGCTGATTAAAAAAAACTACTGCTATATCCTTTGTTTCCAACTCACAAGCATTCCTCTGTCCTGAATCCTGGACTAGAAATCTGTCTTTCCATAGAAAGTTTTGCATAAGACGCTTACCCCGTCTGGTAGCAAATCTGCCTTGGTCTCTGCACATCTTCTTAGTCTTTGTTATGACCGTGAAGAAAAAAAGAAATTATGCATTTAGCCACACAACATCCATTTTAACCCTCATCTAACTGTAATCCCTGCTTATACACACCCTTGGATGTGTGCATGCAGCTTCTAATGGGTGAATTTATGCCACTGCCATACTGAGCATCACTGCATTTCCCTGCTGAATAGCTATGCCAGTTTGCAGCAGTTGAAAGATCAGGCTCTGACGTTGAACATTCTCACTGTCTGTCTGTCTGGGATGTCCAGAACTGCAGTTTTTCTATGTGCTTTTAATGGTGAAGTATGGGCAGGCCACTGACTGAAAGAAAATCCGCTAATTTTGTTCTTTAGCAATTTTGTATCCAAACAAGTGACAAAACACAGAGTACTGGAACTAAGTCAGATACGACTGCCTTTAGTTAATCAAAGCTGTAGTGCAGATAGACTTTGCAAAGGCTGGAAGAAACTCCAGCATCTTGTCTTCTTTTGTTTCATTTTTTCCAGATGTGCGTGCCAACACCTTTTTTCTTTTGAGATAAAAGCAAGCAAATATATGTGCATATTATCTGCAATGTTTTTTTATATAACTCAGTATTTACCTGTTATTTATATACTACATATAAGCACACAGAGAATTTTCTAGCAGAAAATTTAAGATGACAACTGAAAAGCTACTTCGAGGAGAAATACATATTTTCAAAGATATGAAAGGACTATCTGTAAGGGACCAAAGCCCTAAGCAATGTATGTCATTTTCTCACAGATACCTTTCCTTTTGTTCTCCCTCTTTTGCCTTTATTGATGCTAGTTCACTATAAAATACAGTGCTCTAGGGTAGACCTCAGAGCCCCAGTTCCTACCAACCTCTTCCTCCCTTATTCTCAGTAGCAGAAGCTACTACAATGTTACTTTGCAATCAAGAAAAGAAGTTTATACAATGCCCTAACTCTGAAGCTTTCAACTGTTCCTCATTTTTCCAGATTAGTGCCTTAATTAAGTCCAAATGTTTTTTATTTTCTCCCTTAAGGTCCCTTCTGTGAAACCTGATGCTGGCCATGGACACTGTCCTCTTGTGACCTTTTCTCTTCCTGTTCCTGCTGCTGGCTGGCTTTTAAATTGTGAGCAATTGTAGGAGGGTGATGTTTGCCCACTTTTTCGTCTCTTCACACACCCAGGGGGCTGTTCACTCTGTTGCTGAAGTCAGAACCAGTCAGGAATCTCACTTGCTTTTCCACTTCTCTATGAGGCAGAAGTGAGTGAGAAGAAAACAGATTTTTAGCTGGTGGATAAAGTAGTTCATACCATCCACTTGAGTCACTCTCAGTACAGACTCTTAGTACAGTGCAACAGTAATTTATCACATTGCATAAAATTTAAAAATGAGGTTTCTTAAGTCCAGCCATTTATTTCAAGATGATTATTTTTAGGGAGCTCTCTTGCAAGTTCAGCCGGCAATTTCACATGCATCATTTTAGCAAATCACATGGGCGCCTGTGAGGGCACGAAGAGAGCTCAAAATGTTCAACACAGAGGAAAGAGTGCAGGAGAATAGAAAAGCAGAAATATTAACTGACTCATTTACCTGTAACAATGAAGAGCAAATTTTGCCAATACTCTGTGTCAATAGAGCTGAACTGAAGATAACAGAGGAAAATTAAATTAGCTAAGAATCTGGCCCAGGTGATAAAGGAAAGAGAAACCAAAGAAAACAAAAAAAGCCTTCATCCTTTTCTTGTGGCGTGAGTAGCCCCAGTTACTGGAACTACACTGATGTAAAATTCGTTTATGTAGCAGAAAAATCAAATCATATGTCAATTGGAATTGCATGACTGATAGTAAACATAAAAATTAAGCATGAAAACCATGGTCAGAGACAAAACCATTGCAATTGGAAAAAGACAGCAGTTATATCCTCAACAGCATTTATCTACAGGAAATAAAAGAGAGAACTTCTAACACTCATATTTTATCTTAGTACAGAGCAACAGCATGTCTTGCTTCTCAAATAAAACGCTGTATCTCTAGCCTCATTTCTCTATATGAGGTGTAATAGGATTTGTAGAAATCATGCAGATGTGTCCACAAAGCCTGCAAGTACCAGAAGATGAATGATATACAGAAACGGTAATTGTTTATTTTTTCCGTGCAAGATTTGTTCATTGCTCCCCTCAGGGAGACAGATGTGCAGGCTGTATGCGCTGAGTGAAATGAGTACCCCTTCCTTTTTGACACCTTTAAAATTATTGGAATTAAATCTATACTTTGCTAAGTGAAATGTTTCAATTTAATCAAACTGTGCTGTCATGACCATACTTACATTAAGAGTTTAGGAGCCCTACTTTGCCCTCAGCTAATCCCTCACATATGAGGTTTTCATGGTTAAATTGTCTCCTGTGTAAGTAATCAAGTACATATGAACTCTGCTGCTAGGGAAATTGAGCACAAGTCAAAATCTCTAAGAATGAATTGCTAAGAGCAGTGGAGTTAAGGAAAGGAGCGGATCTGGCTTCAGTCATCAGGTCCTCCTGATTCTCTCTCTTACCTTGTAACTTACTCCGGTGAAAATCTTAAAGATGAACAATATCTGCTTCTGTACCAAGAAAATT
Source organism: Vireo altiloquus (assembly GCA_013396875.1). NCBI lineage: Eukaryota > Metazoa > Chordata > Aves > Passeriformes > Vireonidae > Vireo > Vireo altiloquus. The sequence continues at coordinate 339,574 of VZRF01008083.1, forward strand.
CATTCAATCTGTGTGCTTCTGCTGCCACTCTTTTACTCTTGTAATCATTCTCATAATTTTATTTTGAAAAGCGAACACTCATCATCTTATAATAATGCATTCCATAATAATGGAATAAGATGCAAGGCCTAAAGGACAGCATCACCATATAAGTTTCCAAGTGTCTGGAAGGTGTGCCCAGCAGGAATGAAAAGGGCAATAATGGAACTTCCAGTTCAGAAGACATTTTTGTAGGATCACTGGAAAGTGTTGTGATCAAAAATCAGGGAACGCAAGTGGAAGAGCCCCAATTTTTAAGGAGGAGAGAGGTATACCAGCCAAAGCAGGACCACTGTGAATTTTAACACTAAAAATTCACTAAAAGAAAGAAGGTGGTAAAGAAGCAAGATTTAGGCCTTTATGTAATGAACACACATATAAAGGGATCATGTGAACAAATCGCAAAGTTGATTAATTAGTGATGCACAGGTTCATAAAAGCTGAATAAATGCCTAGAAAGATAGTCAAGAGATCATGTAGCCCACTGCTTTAATCACTAATAGGAACTCTTTCTAGATGACTTCTGACAGTTTCCTGTCCTTCCTAAAAACCTCCATTGATGTAAATTCTGTGACGTCCCTACTCACAGACAATATAAACTAGCTTTCTACTATTTTACCACTGAAAGTTTTACTTAATGCTGAAATTAGCATTTTTGCTATAATCTAATCCTATGGCTTTGAAAAAAAAACCCTCTCATTTTTTATGGGACTTTTTATCTATTTGAGAATACTTATCATGTTCCATCATAGCTCCTTCCCTTTCTATTTTCTCACTGTGATGTTTATGCCGTGCAAGTGTTTCATTTTACTTCCTTTGACCATATTTTGCAAATAGTTTAACCAGCTTGTTCTCTTTTTACAGTATCTATAGTTTCTCTCATGGGGAATAATATATGCTTAGAAACATTTTTTGAGGAATTTACAGCTATCTCTGGTGCCTATGTTCACTTAGCTACCTGCTGTTTATTGAACCCTCCACACTTCTAGTCCATCATCTTTTATTGCTCTTCTTCCTTGCCTATCCTAGAATCCTATACCCTGTGACTCCAAGGTTACTCTTACATGTGTAATCTTTCACCTTCACATTCTCACATCATTCTTTACTGCTTAGCTTCAAATATGGAAAATCCTACACTTTTAAAACAAGAATTGCTATTAATTCCTGGAACTCACTGGACATTGGCATTCTGTTGCATTCTTTCACCAAGGAATACCTGGATTGTTAAAATCCTTCATTAATATTATATCCTGTCCTTTGGCTGATTTTCCTTTTTGGACACAAAAAGCCTCAAGCCTTCCTTGTTTAACATTTTGCAATCCCTGCAATCAAAGCCTTCATATTCTTTTCCCCTTTTACCTTCTCAGAGGTAGTAAATTCCTCCACATTCTGGATCTTCCAGCACACCTGTGTGCCCTTGAATGCAGGGCAGTATATCTAATCTTTCCTGTCCCTCTGAGCAAACTAATGTTTTGTTTATTAATATTCCTGTCATGCCACCACCTCAGCACAATTTGTGAGTATACTGGTGAAGGCAGTACCCATTAATGAGTTAAAAAACTCTTAGTGCCTTTAAGAAGACACATTTTTTGGGAAGCCCAAGGACTTAAAAAACTGAAAAAGGGTTAGGGGAAGTCTTCTGAGGAAAAAAGAAACCCCCAGAAGAACAGGACCGAGCAGAGAGAGTGCAGCATAACAACAGTTCATACCACTCACCTTGAGGCAGGAGCTAAAATGAGACTGGATAAGTGCTCTGAGAGACCTGAGAAACCATGAGTGGTTGTGCTTATTGGACACCACAGCAGGGAACAACAGAAGCATTCACTTATATAGAGAGAACCAAAAAAAAAATGAAGTAAGTATGTTAAGAAAGGAATATTTTCCACTACCTACAAGGAGAGAAATCTTTGGAGACATGGCTTGTGCCAAATATTTTCCTATGCTTGGTGCATCAGCAGGATTCTGGCAGGTGTCCTTAGGAAAACAGAGTACATGTTTGTGCACATTCTGCACCTCCTCTGGGAGACACCGTTTCTGCAGATGGCTGTTTGGGTTGTGTTTGGCACCCACTGTATTTCACAGGAAAACACCAGAAAAAAACAATGGTGGGTTAATTAAAGGGTATTAAAGTATTAGGTGATATTCTTACCTGGGGAACGCAGTAGAAAAGCATGACCAGAAACTTTGAGTAGCCGGAGGTTTACCAAAATACCAGCAGTAAATACTGTTAAGCAGAAATAACACATCTGGGAGAAAAATTAGGACGTGAGTAGGCCACTATAAAGCCATTTCCGACCCATTTGCTTGAATAAGCAAGAATGCTGAGGACTGCATTCCCCAGCTGTCCCTGCCAGGCTGGGAAGTGCTGACTGCTCAAGCTGTCCAGCTCCAAAGCAGCAGGGTGCCCCTGGACAGAGGTGTCCTGTGGTTGTGGCCACAGTGCCTTGTGGCAGGCAGCCCATGGTGGCTCATCAGGACCTGTGGCAGCTTGGTTAGCAGATGGATATTTTTAGGCAGTGGCTTTGGCTGGATTGTGGTTCTGCTGTGGCACATGTGAAGCCAGAGACCAGTAACTGAGATATAATGGGTACAAACAGAAATAGTGATACTGAACTCATGTATAGAAGGAGGCTTCTGCCTGAAATCAGGGGTTTCGTTGCCATCCTTTATGCAAAAAGCAGAGGCTGTTGGGCTGACCATAAGCCATTGTCCCTAAGGACCTAGTAAATTTCCTTTAAGAATCTGAAACTCATTTTTGCAGCTACATTTTTACCTTTGATTTAAAGTCAAATGCAAATCTGGGGAAAATTTACAGCTGCAAATATATTGACTGTACCACAAATTGTCAGAGTGCAAAAACTGGAATTAAATTTCCCCTAGGTCAGTCTGATAAAACAAAACAGTGTTTTGTTTTGGTCAAAATGATTTTCAGGAGCTCAAGTGCATATTAGGCAAAGTACCACTACATTTTTTTTACACTCTTCTCTAAATAATCACAACTGATCTTTGTTGGTGACAAGGTACTTGGCTAGTACCTCTAGTCTGGCAGTTATTTGTTCCTCTGAACTACTGGTGAGAACAGAAAGTAGTGAAATCCATGAGCAGTGGCCCATGTACAGCTTATTTTCTCACCCTGCTAAGATGGAGTTCTTGTTGTTTGGAAGTATTTTGTTTAAAGGCACTGAATAGTGATTCCAAAAGCACCATAAAAAATGTGCTTAAAAGGATACATGAAAGTCAACCAAGGGACTGAAAAATCCAAGAGAAGGGCCAGGGATGCTTTATATTGGCCTTAAATAAACAGTGCCATTGTGGGAAGTTAAATATGGTAGCATCTGCCAAAAATACTACTCAAGCTAAAGAGCCTATGCTGGTAGCAAAAGAAATATCTCCCCCTCTCTTGTCTCCTGGCACGAAGCAGGCGTAGGTTTGTTTATGTTGGCTATATAAACTTCATTGCTCCAAGAGAATTATTCTTAATTCCTGAAATAGGCTCATTCGGAGACATTAGAATAAAAAAAGGACAATCTCATGTAGCAACTCTATTAAGCTGCAGCTGAGTTTTCTCCATTATCAGACGCTGTGCTTGAGTGGACACAGAGATTTGGAGGGGTGACAGACATAGAACTAGGACCCAATCAAGTCATGTTTGTCAAGAGAGTCTCACACAGGCAGAGACCCCAGGAGGATATGAAATTTGAGTCCCAGAATGTAGTATAAGCAAAACAAAAATGTTTACAACCAACCTGAGAATATGAGACCCGGGGAGCACAATTTATCCCCTAACTGAGTAAACACAGTAGCTGCATTTTATAGCTCCAAATTCAAGAGGTCAGGTCCTGCCTGAAAAAGTACCAGTGTGTGCTTAGTATCTATTGAATACCACTGTAATCTGAGCCTCGGCCAGTCCAATAGGCAGGTCACAGAGGAAAAATATCTTCAAAACCCACAGAGATTTGCATGCAGAATTGACGACATTCACGTGTCTAGAGAACCACAAAGGGCAGAAGAGCTACAAAGACTTTGCCTAATGCAACTGCAGCTGAGCGGTGACTGGGAATCTGCTTCTTACATAAAGCAAAATTACACAAACCACAATTTCTCCTCCCTGGGAATGCAGAGAGCAGTGGAGCTCACCTCCTGCCTGCAGCTGAGTTAGCCATTTTCTGCAAGGAGAACATTACGTTTAATACAGCAGGGAGGTCCCCATTCAGGTCTCTTCCAAATGCTGCCTTTCAACTTAATGTTTAATGATTCAAGCTGCCCTCATGCCTTTATGAATATAATATGAAAGGGCTGGAAAAAGAACTGTTTGCCTCTAAGATTCATTGCCATCAGATAAAACTATGATATTTATGTGGTGTATTATACTAAAGAAAATTACTCTACTGAGGCATAGCTCAATGCTGGCAGAAACCATAAAAGAGACGCTAAATTTCTGGAACTGCTGTGAAAGGCTGAAGAAATTTGTTATTTCAGTATCATGATAAGCAATATGTGCATTGAAATTCTATTCCTTTAAAGACTATATACTAACATTCAATCAATAAGTTCTTTTGTTTTGTGGGGGTTTTTCCCCAGGGATTTTATTCAGGTCATGCCTCGGAAATGAACAATGAGAACAGAAAATTTAAACTTTTACATTAAGTTGCTCAAGAGCTGAGAAGACTGAATGCATGTGGAGAAAAGTGCAAAAATCTTCTATTCTCCACTTAATCATGCTGGTTACATTTTTATATTGTTCTGACTTGGAGATTCACAGAAAGCAAACAGTATTTATGGCATTAAAAAAAAATTCGTTGCCATCCTTTATGCTTTCAAATGGAAGACATGAGAATGCCACAGGCTGAGATTTTTATTCATGTAAATATGTATTTTTATGTTTCAAGTGTTTGTCAGACCAGAAGAGTGTAACAAATTGAATTTGACAGTTAATTTCTAATCACCTCCTTTATCATCCATTGCAGTGCAGTAATAAATCCTACTTCACCTCTCCCTTGGACTCTTTTTATTCTAATCACTGCGTTTCCATGGCTGTTGTTTTCATACCTCAACCTCCTTTTCTAGGCTCTAACATGTGCTTCAGGATCCATTATCAGAGTTCCACTGTCTTGCAAAGCCCACAAACACCTAACATTTAGAAATACTGCATTAACAAATGGAAAGGAGTCTGTAATTGGATTTTTCTCAATGTATTTAGTACATTTAGTGATGTATATCCTTTTACCATGTCATTTTCTGGCTTGATTCACACAAGAAAATTGTTAGCAACTAATAAAAAAAGTTGATGAAACATTTTCAGGATCACTTTGTCCAGCAACAGCCCACTGGGCCAAAAATTACTTGGGAACAAGGGCAGCGAAGTTGTAATGAGAGGGAATGGAAATTCTACTTTGCATAAGGAGGCCAGAAGAGCTTGACATATTTAGTGTAGCAAAACAAAAGCTGATACCGAATGTCATTGCTTCTATAAATACACCGGGAGGTTAAACATCAAGGAAGGAAAAGATCTTTTGAAGATAAAGTACAGTGTTGGCACAAGAACAAATGGGCATAAACTGCCCATGAATGTATTTTAACTGGAAGCTGAAAGACATTATGAAGCCAGTTGAGCAATCAGTGCTGGAGAGAGCAGACTTCCAACGCAAGCATGGGGGCACAAGAGGGGTTGTAAGATGGAGTGCGAACAGCTGAGGAGAGGCATAGTGTGATGTGGCCTGGGGCTGGCAGGGGACTGGGCTCCAAGACACAGGGGGTCCCTTCCAGCCCTCTGTTCCTTTGTTTTAATTTTTCTTGAAGGTATTTGGAGATTCTGCATGGTGATGTCTCACAGCTGGTAAACGATATGGCTTGGAGAAGAAAAAGAAATAAGCAACATGTTTTAGCTCACCAGATGTATGTTATTACTTTATTCCCAATTCACAGGAAATGAACAATCGTTTAGTACTGACAGGTACATACTGGAACTTACTATCTTTCTTTTAAACCTTAAAATAATGTACTACAGAAGTTTAGCATTAACCTTAAAGTAGACTTCACATTTTTGCAAGGTTACTGTGATATCTTGTGAAACCTATGGGGGAAAAGAGAAGAAGAAGGAGGCAGCAGGAAGAAATAACATAAATTGCTGCCAGAATGGCTGAAATGTTAGCAAGGTTAAAAAAAACCCCTGTCATCCAAAGCTCTTCTGCTCACAGAGATACTTAAATGAAAGGTCTCTTGGGAGCTGCAGAAGGTTAGGTAGGTCTGATTTTCATTGGGGTGTAACCCAAATTACCTTCTTAATAGACAATTAGACAAGACAAAAGCAATGGTAAAAGCAGCAAGTGTCTCACTGAATCAAAGAACTACAGTTTGTTAACTGCATTAAGTGGAGTGGGTTACAGCTATATAAGGGTAGGTCGTTTCAGGCCCAAGACAAGGTCAGTGTTGTTTACCAGGATGATTCAGTTCGGCTTTTTACATAACATTTTAGTGTTTGCCTCTGAAGAGGTGAAGGTTAGGTATGATAGCAACTAAAGAAAAACTCAGGCCAATACTTTCTAATGTTGCTAGAGAGTTCAGCATGCCTTTCCTTAAAAACAGATAAGGCTGGGCATTCAAAGGCAGGCATGTATCCAGCTTTATCAGCAGCCAGTTTGTCTAAAGGAGAAATCTGAATGGAGTCTAAAAGCCAGCAGGCTGCTGCTCAGAGCGTCACCATTCCCACTTGCTCCTCTTCCACTGAGCAAGTCAGTGCCAGAAGTGACATTGGAAAGTCTTCGTTTTCCCAGCCACTTGTTCACCTGCCAAGTCAGGAAGATTTCTAAACAGCAAATGGAAACAGAACCTTTCAGGTTGAAAGGGTCTTCTGGATATCAGCTTGCCCAGCCTGCTCTTCAAAGCACGGTTAACCTGCCCAGCTGATGTTTGAGTATCTCTGAGAGCAGCTATCATAATCTCTCTGAGCAACCTGGTCATTGTTCAACTATACACTGGGATTTTTTTTCTCCCACGTGTCCAATTGGAATTTGCCATTCTTACATTTGTCTTGCCTGTTATCTTTCTGCTATGCAGCTTCAGGAAGTGTCAGGCCCGTCTTCTCTACAACCATTCCCTAGATAACTGAAAACAACAGCAAGATTTCTCCTCATCCTTTTCATCCCCAGGCTCAGCAAAGCCAGTTCTCTCAACCTCACTTTACTGCCTCTTGCTTCAGCCCCTTGAGCATCTTGCTGGCCTTCTTCTGGACTCTACCAGGTATCAATGTTTCTCTTGTAGCAGGAGATCCCATGCTGGACACATTATTTCATGCAAGGTCTCATGATTGTCTAGGGGAGGAGAATAGTCCCTTCCTCTGACCCATTGGCTTTATCCTTTCTGTTACACTCCAGTATGCAGAGGCTCACTACTGACATGTTTAACCTGTTGTTCGCCAGGACTGCCAGCTCCTTTCCTGGAGAACAAGCATGAGTTCAGCTGTTCTCCTGTGTTGGGTTAATTCAGCCCAGGTGCAGCTTTTGTGCTTTCCTTTGTTGAACTGTGAGAGTTTTCTCGTGGCCCATTTCTCCAGCCTGTTGATGTCCTCCTGAATGGCAGCTCTGCTCTTCAGAATATTGACCCTTCTCCCCAGTTTGATATTATCTGCAAATATGCTGAGAGAGCATATTGTCCAAGTGACTAAAACAGCATTAGCTCCACTGTTAAATCCAGTAAACCACTCAACTGGTTACCAGTTAGACTGAACCATTAGTTAATTTTCTTTGAGCCTGAAGATTCAGTCAATTGATCACAGGTCTTCAAGTCCAGCCATCTAGTCCATATCTCCCCAGTTTGGCTACAAGGATACTGTGGAAATAATCTCTGAACTATTGCTTAAATCAGGGGAAATGGCATCTCTTGAGTCCATTTTATTGCCCTCATGTACAGAGCCAGACATTTTATCACAGAAGGTAACCAGGCTAGCACAGTTTACCCTTAAACAATATCATTTGGGTTTTATTCTTAATTTCAAATTAAAGTGCTGAAATTACCACCTTTTCCCTCCAACATCCTCCCTTCAACAGTATATCTCATTTTTATTATATCACTAACATGATTGGGTTTTATTCTTGAGGCAGGATCAGCTACCCAAGGCTTTCAAATCTCTGTCACCAAGACTCAGAATCTGTCCTGAAAATCATCCTGATCTTTGCTCATGAATCTTTTCAAACACCTTTAAAAACAAGGCTAAGCAGGCACCCCTGCCTTCCCTTTATTCATTCATTTTAGGTGAGCCAGAATTAAAAGATACAGGTAGGAAAGCTAAATGCAATTTTCTTCTTTTTCCATGTCTATATTTTCCCCGTGTGTACGTACATTTGTTTCACTAGAACCTATAAAGTCTATTTTTCTCTTTTTATGTTGTGCTAGGAAGGATATAAATGGACTAGCACCCTTTATTTTGAGCTGATGCACATTCTCATTTTCTTTTCAATTTTTTTTCTTTTTTTTTTTTGGTGGATATTCACGTGACTTTGGCTAAACTGAAGTCCTGCGAGTAACCGTAAGGCTGAACTACCGGCAGGTAATTTTTAGTACCCTCAGAGGAATGCAGGTAACTTCAACTCATCTCCAGTCTGAGTTGGTGCTTTTTGAAGTAGGTCTTCGTGGGGTGAACAGGAAGACTATGAGGGTTTTATTATAGTTGGCTTCCTTTACTGCATTAGCGTTTATATTTTCCCAGTAGAAAACCCCAAATTGAAAATATAGAGGTGTCAGATAGCACCACTTTATTTAAGGTTGTGTCAACATTTCCTATAAACGTTGTTTTTCTAGGGTTTATAACTAGACCGTAAAAATGTGCTCAGTGCAGAAACTTGGCATGGAAGAGTTCAGCCTGGGAGAGAATTTTCACAATTAAAAATTAAAAAGTCCACTCAGCTGGTTTTAACTAATATCCATGTAATTGAATGGAAATTAGTTGATTTAAAGATACATTTTTACAGCATAATTCAAAGCAAGCTTTTATTTAAAAGAATAAATTCACCAAGGGATTATTTCATTAATGTTATCTTGTTGCACGCAGTAATTTTGAAAAAGTCAGAATTACTAAGGTATTGCACATTAGGAAATAGTGACTACATCTGCAAGTGCTGGTTCATATAAGCCTCTTTGCTACACATAAGGAAATAGTTTTAATAGGTGGGGCTAATAGTGCATAATATGATGTTTGCACAATATTTCCTATTATAAAATCACATTTTGAGACATTGTCAAGTTTTACCCATTTGGGATGATATTTTATATTTCAGGTGTATGCCTAAGGCAGATGTTTTGGAAAAAATTTTGTCAAAACAGTTTAGCATATTCTGGGAACAAGCAATGAGAAAATATTTTGTTTTGTTCATATTACCAAAAAAATTATAACAAACATTTTTTCCGAAAGGCCTAGTTTCTCAGAAGTTTGTAGCAGTGACTCAAAATGCAGGAGTGGAGCAAAGTGGCCTTTTCTGCTGGGAAATGCCTGTGGCTGTTTTTATAGAAGTCTCTCATTTAGGTCCAGTTAGAAACTTTTGGAATAAAACCTACTTTCCCCATGCTAAGTAGAGACATTTTAATTTAGGAATTAATGTCTCCATGCATCCCATCTTTAGGGCACATATGCAAGTTTCTCAGGGGTGGAGTGGATGGAAGAAGATGCTGTTTGTCCACGGAGAGGGACTGCTCATGTTCTATCCCCTCACAGTTCCTGCCTGGAACAAAGCTGGTATGTTCATCATCTTTACCCTGGCCTGAATCTACTCCATCCAAAGTCAAAAAAAGTGGATTTCTCCAACTTTGGTTGCTCAAAGTCAGGGATGGGAAGAAACATCCCTGCTAGAATTAAGGCAGTGTAAACATGGAATTCTTCAGAGCAGCTGGAAAGAAGGCAAAAGCTTGACTTAAGGAAAACAAAAAACAGGTGGTGGAACCAAGAAGTAGAAACTGATTAGGAGTGGGAATTCACTGACCAAAGAGGGAGGGACATGACAGTGGTGGGAGTCTGGACTCCTTGGATAAGAAGACTGAGACGGAGAGCCAGGATCTGGGACTGTGGAAGATGTTATGAGAGAACTGGGCAAGAAAAAAAATACTCTTTCTTGAAAATATATGAGCTTGGTAATATATATCTTGTAGGTCAGGCCAGGCCAAAGTTTTAGACACAGATTTGAACTTCAGAGAATAAGTTGTGAACTTTAAGTATGGACCCAAGCACTGCATCAGACACTAGCAAGTCCAGGATGGTGACTGGTAAATCCAAGAATTGTCATCTGGATATTTTTCTCTTTTTCTAATACTTTAAAGACACTAAAACTACATTATGGTGTACTGTCAGTGTCAGTTTTTTGCAGTTGATGTGACTAAAGTCTTCACTGATGTGATCTTCAGTCGTCACTAGGGAAGAGCTGCTCCCGGAGCTGGGGAGAGGACAGCATGGACTTCTGAGTGGAAACAGCAGAGGAGTGCTCACAGGGCAGCAACTTATAACGTTCAAGGCAATGCTATGAACAGTCCTATGGTCCTTGTTCCAGATGTAAACCTAAACCCGGTCTCCTAAATGTCTTTCTTCTGAGCAAATAGCAGAATAATGGCAGAGTTAAAGATCTAAGAGAAACCTTCTCTGGTGTTGAGCTCCCGGAGTTGGAAATACTATATATACCAATTAAATACAGCCAGGCTGTTTGAACTGCTGTGTTTTAGTAAGCAAGCAGTATATCACAGCAACACCTGAGGGTGCTGCTTTGATCACAGCCTGTCAGCATTTCCGCTGTGAACTTTGTTTATTGGAGGTAGGCTGCAAAAGATCTCTCTATGCTGAAATTTCAGAGCAAAGCCTGTCCCAGTCATCAGTTAAGAGAATCAGGAGGACAGAAGCTCGAGTAATAATGTCACACTCCTATGTGGTATTTTCTTTTTAAATCTGAGCCTTTTCTCCTAGAAACTAAAGTTTCTATATCATCTTTAAAGTGCATTAATCCTTACTGCATACTGAATAAGAAAATCAAACATTTGAATTATTAAGAGAGGTGTTTGAATGGCTGAAAAAGTTCTCATCAAATTTTCATCCATTCATTTTGTACAGTTTTCAGGACACAAACGAAGCATTCCTCATCCTGTCTTTCTGCTGGACTCTGAGGTGGTTAAACCACATCTAACTGGAATAAAAGACCGGGTGGGGGAGAGAAGAGAAAGGAAGTGTCACATCCTCCTCTGTGAATAGCTAACACTCTCACAGCTATGCTGAACCGAATGCTCAAATCCTTCATTTGCCTGCTTTGGAGCAGGCGCCTGGGATCGGGTGTCTGTGCCACGCACTCTGATCAGCGGGTCTCACTGCCGGGGCTCTCCCAGGCTCCCCTGCTGAAGCCACTCTGCTTTGTATGAGCTGATTAAATATTCAGAGGATGGGAATGAAAAGGGCTCTGCGGCTTGGGGTGGGGGTGCTCATCCAGGAGGCCGGCTCCCAGTCCCCGTGCCAATGAATATTTAATGGCTTTGTACAAAGTGGAAGAGTTTCAAAAGGAATCCCTGAAAATCTGTAGCTTGGCAGCTCGGGTATTTAACTGGGAAGAGTCTTGGGTCAGAGCCCCTTTTCAGTGCTGTGCGGGAGAAGGGATTTAGCAGTAAAACCCTGAGAAATGCTTCAGCCACTACAGTCTTCAGGATAGAGCTTCAGGGTCCTTGTGTGAGAGCTGGCTTAGGCAGGGAGCTTAGAGGAAGGAGCGCTGTCCTTCCCACCCCAATTAGCCATGTGTGCCCTGCTGGGCTCCGAGCGCTGTGATCCCTCCCAGGCAGCGTGCAAGGACCTCAAGACACCCGCACTGCACGGGCTGAGGCGGGAGGGCTGAACTTCGCCATTGCAGTACAGACACCTCTGAGTCCCTCGGTGGCTTTTGCGCTGCGGCTGTCGCTCAGCAGTGTCGTTTTTCACCTTCCCGAGAAGCATCCAGCGATTTCCTTGGACAGCGCTGAGGTTGTGTGCTTGCTGCAGGTGAGGCACTGCCAGTTGAGAGGACAGAGTCTGAGCAGGTCCTCCCGGATGGGGTCGGAGTTGTAGTGTTGGACCGTTTGTACTGCTATTTTCTTGGTCTGTGGCTGCCCTTCAGAAAAGAGGAGATTTTAGAGAGCCCAACATCTTTTATTGCTACAATATTCATGAGATAAAAAAGGAGTCTGTTTTTATACATATTTTTATAACTGCACAGGAACAAGTGACTATGTTATTATTAACTGGAGTCACTTTGTATCTACACCCATTTACAACTATAGGCACGTGTATACATCAAGTAACATATACATACGAGTGTGTACATGCATATCTGTCAATAAAATTCAGCGCTCGCACAGTCTCGAAGTGATCATGCCTGGCTATCAACAAAGCTGTCCTCCCCAGCACCTTGCCAAACATTGCCATGGCTTATCCTATCACTTCAGCAATCAAACGACAAGTTCATTGTGGATGAAACCCCAGCCTGGATTCAGAGAAATATTTACAGATGTGCTTAACTTTCCGTGAGTGAAATTCCACCCCTGTTTAGTAACACACTTGATTTCAGCAAGATCCAGCTGCTGCTGGCTGTGTTGGTCCTTCTCTGAGGCAGTGTGGGCACATCAGTATTACCTGCAGATAATTGGCTTTTATGGGAGCTTGATGAAAAGAGGACTAGTTGTTCTTTATAAGTTTTTGTGCTGTGGGAGAGAGAAACAGCAAGAACTGAATAAAGAACACCAGAGGCGCTCCCTCCATCGTGCTGCCGAAGCCCACATTGCCCTGCCCTTCCTGCAGCACTAACCCTTCGGTCTGAGCTCCCCGGGAAACTGAGGCAAGCGCTGGCCGGAGCTGCGGGTGGGCTCCTCCCGGGGGCCGCAGGTGCTGAAGGGCCTGGCTTCTCTGCCTTCCCGCAGGGCCGATGCTGCCCTCCAGAAGCGTGACCTGGGGGAGCACCCTCATCTTCCTTCGTCCTTCCTCTGCCGGGTCACGCTCTCAGTGTGAGAAACTGCCCCAACTTTGGAGTGAAACCGGACTCCGCATGCCCGGTGAAGGTGACCAGATGTCGTGGTTTCACCAGCAGCCGTGGCTCCCGGAGGAGAATCTTCCGGTGGCCAAAACGCCCCGGTCTGCCCGGTGGGTGCCCCCGCGCAGATGGCCAACTTGCAAATCCCACCGCAGCGCTGTGGCGTGGGAGATGCCGATCGGCCAAATCTGCCGCTGTCAGCAAAACACAAACCCTCTCCCAAGCCGTGCGGCTGGCGATAAAAGGCAGCGGGTACAGGAGCAGCCCTGTGGAGGCCCCTCGGGAACAATGGCAACCCCTTCGGGAGCCGGCGAGGCAAGTCTGGACAAAGGCTCACGCTGCTCCCAAACTCCAGCTGCTGCCTCAACACAAAACAGGGGGCTGCAAATTTGGTTTCTTTCATCTAAATCCTCTTAGGCGGTGCGAACGCGGAGAGCAGGCGAGCACCCTCGCGTGTCACACTCCCTCCCTCGGCCATCCGTGCGCTACGCCTCGAGTGCCGGGCGACAATTTATCCTGGGTTTATCTGACTTTGTAGGAACGGGGCGCTTTCGGCGGTGGAAGTGGAGCAGGGGAACGGGTAGCGGAGGGACATGGAGAGTATTGACCAGAGAATTTGTGCCCGCCCTACGCTGTTTTGCCTGGAAAAGGCTGAACTTTTCATGTTCTGAAAAGCCAGATGAACAGCACAAGTCATTAGTCACCCAGGTATTTACAGTGTTTTTCCTATTTCCTTTCTCCCATGGCCTCTGTGGTCAGCAGTATAAAATTCCTAGGCACTCCCACCTAAACACAAGTTTCCTGTTTATGCTCTCAGTGGCTTTTATGTTTAGCTGTTAAAACCCGTTGTCTAAAGTACCATAAAACAATATGAACAGAGACTGCAGGTGAGCGAGCAGGGGGAGAACAAGCAAAGCCGTGAGTGAGCTGCGCGGAGGCTGCTCTGGCCGGGGAAGCGGGGCTGTTGGAACAAAGGAACAAAGCTCCCCGGCAGCCAGGCTGCTGCTGCTGCCCGAGCGCCGCCGGATGCGCCCGCACTGCTGCCGCTCTGCCGCCGCCACCCCAGCCGAGAGCTGGGCTGGCTGAGCTTCCTCATCTCCAATCAGCTGAATACACCTGACATTAAAACTTAGGTGGGTTAACGGGTAGTAAAAGCCAGTCAAGGTTTGTGTTATTAAATAACGTCGAGTTGTTTAGTTTACGACACTTCTTTTGAGTATTTTCATTACAGTGGCGTTGCACTCACGCTGCTCCTCTTTGGTCTGGCAGCACTGACACCATGTAAATTCTTCCTCTAATGTAAGTGATGTCTGCTTCATCCTGAAACCTAGGAGAAAAGTTGTCGGCAAGAGCAACGCTGAGATTCTCTTGAGCTGCAGGAAGGGAGAAGCTCCAGCTGACCATCAAACCTGCCCCTGGAGCCACTGCAAATTCCCGCTCTGCCGCAGGCTTTCCTACACCTTGGTCATACTGCACAAACATTTTTAAGTTATGCTGACATCAAGAACATCCAATTTGAGAAGCTTCGCTGTGACCACATGAGATCATAATTTCTGAAGACAAAAAACGTGGTAGCACTTCCCAGAGTCTTTAGTTAATGTTCTATCCATAGCTATATCCATATCACAAGGTAATATTATACATTAATCAACTAATTTTTATCACCCCGCAAATGTGCCAACTGTTCAAAATAACATTATCATTGGCTTTTATTACCATTGAAATAAAAATTAATAATTATAAAAATACAAGGTAGACCTTAATCTGCCATAAAATTTGTAATTAAAATGAACATGATTTCTGTGAAAAAAATTTTATACACAACAGTGTGATTTAAGGGCCTTTGTCAATATTGTCTTTGATATTTTTGGTTGATTTGGTTTAGCCAGACGCTTACAGCTATTTAAACATAGTTTTGTGTATTTAATTATCTCATACATGATGTCATTTTTTACTATAGACACCCTTGACATTTAATGTATTTCATCCAGTAATTAGTAAAGACTAATTAAGCTTTTACTACTATAACTGCTTTTCACGGTCCTGTGTCTTCCAGAACAAGATAGAGCAGGAGTAGCAAAGTTTACGTTTCAGATACTAACATTTATTTGCTTTCAGGTTATACATCAGTAATTTTACAGTTTCTTTATACAAAGCAAGAACTGGAATGAAACAACGTATTACAGAATCTCTGTGTTCCCTTACAGAAATTAACATGAGTGAATAATAGATCCACTGTGCTCAAAATCACAACATACACAGGGAGATGATTTTATGTGCATATATAATATATGTAAATGCTTGTGATCTATATATTGCGTAGGTTTTGGGTTTTTTGCTTAGTGACACTAAAGCGGTTCTAAAATGTGTACAAAACATATGCAATATATGTAGCATCTTCTCGACAGCTCTGTCTGTACTGGCAACTCTCTCATGAGCGATATGTCACTCCACAAGCTTTTTAAAATGCTCTTTTTTAAATACAGATGGTCTTATTTCCAAATATTATTAGACTTTCTTTGTATGATCACAGTGGAGCACTGGCCACTGTTCCTTTGTTGAAGCTTTGATTTTTTATTATTTTTAGCCTAAATTTCAGGACCTTCAGCAGAGATTCCATGGGACCAGAATGCTACCTGGAGCATGGCATGGACCGAACATGTGTTTGTACACAGTGGGCTCCAAGAGCGTGTTTTAAGTGCGTGTTTCATCTGAAAGGCATTGAGTTCACCTCTTCCAGATCCACTCCACAAATGAAAAGAAAGCACAGGAAGTGGAGATCGCTGGGAGACTGGTTTTGGAAGTTGACTCCTGGCCCAAACTAAGATGCTGGTATAGATGCACCAGTGTCCAGGTTTGGGTCTTGCTGTCATGGTTCCTTCAGATCCTCTATTCAAGTACACAGATTTCAGAAGAGTGTGTTCTCGAATCTCATTTTCTGACAACTTATTTGCCACCCTGTTGAAATGAGCCCCTTCCCTGCCATCCCTCCAGGAATTCACATACCCTCCTCCTGGTCCTCAGCTGACATTGCTCCCTCCCACTGCAGAGATGGGGGAAAAATCTGTTTGAAAGCACCTATCTGGCCTGGCTGTCAACAGAAAATTAACTTAGTCTGCAAACCAAGCTAATATGTAGCTATGATGGAGCATTACAGTAAGAGACATATAGGGGAAAAAAAAAGAAAAAGAGATGGGAAATCTTTGAAGAAGTCAACAAAAGGAAATACTTTCATGTAGTCTTGATTCAGTAAATCACTTCAGTTTCATGCTCAACATCCCGGAGAGGCATCAGCACTTGGAGTGTGTGTAGGCAGAAGGTAGACAGGGAAATGACTCACTGGTGAAGGAACACAAGAGGGGAAGCCAGAGCATCATCTGTGGGAACCTTTGAAGGGAAAAGAAAGTGTCTCAGCTGACAGAAGGTTACAAATCTTCATGCTTGTTGCCATGTGTGCATTCGACCAACAGCATAATTCTAAGAACAGCCAAGGAAGCATGAAGAGAAAAAAACGCTTTAAGTGAAGCAGTCTGAAGCCTGTATCTGATTCTACAGGCAATAAAGCTTTTACCAGTGCTGAGGTAAAACCAGACCTGGCAGAATGTGATCTTTTTCTTGCTGCTAGTTCTCAGGTGAAAGCAAGCAGAAGTTTCCAGCATAGCACATTTTGTTTCCTCTACAGGCTACAGGGCCTCTATGTAGCAGGCGAGGACCTTCTTGTGGCCACTTTCCACCCACACCAGGGACAATGCACAAGTGTGTCCTTCACTCCTCAGTCTCTTAGGAAGCACGACCTTCCCTTTCTCCTGTCACAGAAGTTCTTGTGCAAATAAAAATATAAAACAGGCATAACAAATTCATTGTTCCTTGTCAGGTTACTCACAGCTGTGCTCCTGAATGAGAGATTTCAGCAGTCCCGAGGGAGTGGGGCAGTCTCCAAGCTGGAAGTGCAGAGGGTTGATTTGGACCGGAGCAGGAAGGACTGAGTGGGCTTCCTTCTCGAGTGCTCAGTCAGGAGGTGATGATGGGAACCCTGTTCCTCATGATGGTGCAGCTACCTGTGGTGGTTCTTGCAGGCAGGGCTGTGTCTCCCGAGCTGAGAATTGTCTCAGGTGTCTTGAGGCTGCCCTCTCAGTGTCCCACCTGGGCGATGATGTCCCTGCTGTGGCCGCGCTCCCCTCACGGCCACCTGCATTTCCAGAAGCATCTCCTACCAGTCCCTGCACAGTGAGGGCCTGTGCCGGTCCAGGCAGGCCGGGGGGAGGCAAAGCAGCACCTTTTCTCCAGCCCATATTCCCTGCCGGGATAGAGGTCACACCAAGGGAGGTTTTAGGGGAGGAAAGGCAGGAAGAAGGGGAGGGGCAACACTTAAGGAACAACCCAGCTAATGCTGCAGCCAAGACAGCCCTTGCAGCCATGGAGGGGAAGCCATTTCCCCCACGCCCAGGCACCTTTATAAAGAGAGCACTCTCCCACTTCCTCCTGGTGCTGCATGAAAATCCACAGCAATCAAAAGGTTTCTTCTCTCTTCTCTGGCTCATCACAGAGCTGCTCCTCACAGTACCACAGCTGGAAATTCAACTTTAAAAGAAAAATATTGTTTTCTGTACCACTGACACTCAAAAATGGAATACCAACATGGGTCTGGACACAAATCTCATCTTCCCTGGAAATATTTGGGGCCTTGGCCCGTTTTTAACTGCAAAAAGTAAAATTACGAAATACGTGCTCCCTGCCTCATGTAGAGAAGTGACTCTTTCCTCCCTGAATTTCACATGTCTCTTATTACAGGAGGACACCAGAAGTTCCACTGTTTGCTGTGATTATGGCTATTATATTTGCATTTTGACTCAACCGGTGTTATGTGGTGGTCCAGCTCATACACAAAGCTTGACTTGTTCCACTTCTGAACTACAGCTGAGTGGATCTTCTGTAGAGAGACTTGAAGCCTGGTGGACACAGATATAGACCACAGGCCAAGCTGGATTCAAGTTCACAGGGAGTCACAAGGCTTTCAGCAGACATGGACCAGTTTCTGCTTCCAGGTGGGAGTCAAACTAAGCTGCGGCTTCTATTTTTCTGGAAATCCCAAAACAAAGCACAGTTCAGCAGTTTGAGAGAAGTTTGGCTTTGTTCTTACAAATTTAACAGTGAACAAATCCGTGCAGAGGAAAACTGCACAAAATAGCTTCAAGAACCCCTGAAGCTAGGACTGCTGAGATTAATTTACTGTCCCAGATTACTTCCCTAGTGTAAGTATGCAGTGATTTCTGCCGGTCGACTCCCTTGAAGTCACTAGGAGTTTTGTAACACGTTCCATTGCTGCAGTCACTTTCCATTATCCATGGGTGGCTTCTCTGCTGGCAGATAAGCTGCCTCCTGGGCCTGAGCCAGCTGAGCCAGCTCTGTGCAGCTTGGCCAGGATGGGGCTCTGAGCTCAGCCCTGGCCCTGCACACCTCTGGGTGACCACGGAGCAGACACTGGAGCTGGCCGCCTTGATCTGCCATGAGGGCAGGGAAAATTTCAGAGAAGTGGAAAAGGGGAAGGATGGTGACAGAAAGCAGTAAAAGGGCTTCAAACAAATAGTTAAAGTCCTTTGAAAAACAGGTAATGGGGGATGTGCACATTTAGAATTCACTCTTCACTATTGACTGAGTTTTTCTAAGTGGAAGGAAAAGGTCTGTCAGTGCTTCTAAACCCCGAGGAACAGGCCAGGTATTGCAGAGCTGAACCTCCCTGTGGGCACCAGCCAGCCTCATCCTGCCCGGGGGAGAATGCTGCCTGCTCTCATGCCCACGGGCAGGCACTGCCTCCCTCTTCCCCCCATTGCTGGGTGCTGGCATGCCAGACTCTACTCCTGCATGATTGCCTGATTTACCCCAATTTAACAACCTCATGTCTGAGCTTTCACTTGCAGTTCAGGCACATCCCCCAGAGCAAAGAATTGATCCAAGAGGGAAAAACCTAGCTCAAATGAGTGATTTCTACTTAGTCTCTTTCTTCCAGAGAGAGGAGAGAGAAAATGAAGTGCAAAACCCATCTATTTACCAAGTGTTTGTTGAACCTAAACAGCTTTAATATGTACTGTTCTGCCTGTATGGAGGACACTACATACACTGTATATACACATTTATTGACACACAGCCACAGGTTGCATGGCAAGTTATCTGTGGAATGGTGTCTTGGAGCTCTACCAAGTCAAGGAGGAATGTAACTACACAGACTGGGCCGGGCGGGGGGGGGAATTCAGAGAAGTTGTTTTGNACCCACTCCTAGCCTCAAGTCCCTTTGTTTTCAGAGATTTTGAGTGGCAAGGGAGCTGTCTGTAGCAGCATGGACATATCTTGCATGACTGGCAGAAAGAGCCTTACCCCAGTCCCCCAACAATAATACTGTAATATCTTCTTCCCTCTGGAATTTTATATCACACAAGATTTCCCAAAACTGGAAAACTGCTGAGAAAGATATCAATCCCTTTTAGCCAGTTTTGAAAAAAGATGAATGCACAAAGTTCCCTGTGCTAGGACACCTTCTCTCGTGCTGTATCCACTGAGCATCAAGAGGCTCTCAGTTGTTCCCCACTGAATTCAGAGCTGAAATGCCAGATCTGCACAGAGGTCCATTTTAGGGCCTGTTCTGGCTGTTTCTGTCTCTCAGTGATGGACAGCTGCTGACACTGGCTTGTCCTCAAACCCAAAAGTGTGGTAAGAGAGGAAGTCCACTCCAGTTAGCATTTAGCAGTGATCTGGAGACACCTCTGCATCCTGCAGGTGCCGCTGAAAGGAGCTCTCTTCCAGCAGCATGCAGTACCATCAGAGCTGCAACTCTAGAGCTCTGTGGGAGAAGGCTGAGGACATGAGGAAAAGGCTGGAGGAAAGGCTGGGACATGCCCAACACTAAGGCACCCCGGTAGGCATCAACCTTATGAGGCTTTCTCTTTGGTCAGGACTCATTCCACAAGGCTGTGAGAAACTCCAATAGAAATTCTGAAACCACCTGTGAGGAGCATATTGCTGTTCAAAAAGACCCAAGAGAATATAGAGAAGGAGGCTTGGGCACCTGTGGTGGTTTCACCAGCAGGGCCTGGTGAAAAGTGCTGTTGAGCTTCTTTGCTCTACTGCTTTTTGTGCAGGGATGCAGGGACACAAAATTCAGAGGAAAGGAGTGAGACAGAAGTGTCCTTAAATCACAACAGCAAACATCATCCTAAAAGAGCCAAATTCAATGGTCACACAACAGAATGCTATAAATCCTGAGTAATCTCTCTTGGCTGAGAGTGCATGACTGATGTCAGATTTTTTGAACAGAAAGACTTAAATCACCTCAAGCTGAAAACTGCATTAAGGATCAGAGAACAGACAGAATCCCTGTCCTCTCCTCCTGAGCAGATTTCTTCTTGATGTATGGCTCCCAAAGTACAAAGAACAAGAAGTTGTCCAAGTAAAAATCAGCTCAAGGTGTGTGGGATGAGAGGTAAAAAAGTCTCAGACACGCACACTGCTGGAGATTTGGAAATGTCTCGTATCAAGCAGAGTGAAAATTTCAGACATCAGCACTTTGGTCTAAACCCACTGTTTTGCATGTGGGTTTTACAAACCCAAGCTTGTACAACAGATGTCACAAAACGTCCCCTGATGTATCTAAGTGACAATTCGCAGGCAGCTCCTGCCTTCCTAAATGTTTTTGGGATTTAATCCATAATCCAAGAGTTTGATCTCAGGCATGCAAATGTTTAAATAAAATGCTTGATTTGGACCTGGCTTCTCATCTTGTCTTAGTTCTGCTTGGGTTTATTGGGAATACAAACCTTCAGAGTGGGGATGTGTCATCTATTTTGTTTCTGCTGACTTTGGCATGTGAACATATCCTGCTTGTGAAGACGACGAGGGTGATCCCCGCTGTGGCCAGCTGGATGTATCTCATAAGGGACTACCTCCTGTTGAAGTAAATTGTTTTTATTCCTCAAACAGAAGCCAGGAGATTTCTACAATTAATGGCCCGCAATATTGGAATGCCTGAAATATCAAAGAAAACAGGTTGTCAGACCACTACACGTAGGGCCTGGGGAGTGGTAGCCTGCTGAATTAGCCCTCCCTAGTCATGGAGGACCCAGAAATTTGTGCTGCAGGTAAGTTCATACTAGCTGATAGGGATAAAATTTGCCAAAACCCACAAAATGTAAATAAAGCAAAGCAAAACAAAACACCTGCTATTTTTTATGCATGGACCTGCTGCAAGGTGCTGGGTCTGCATAGATGCCTCACAGGATGATGAGCACACTGGTAACTGGAGAAATGTTCTTTTGGGTATGGTGAATGATACCCACGTCCAAGCAGTCCTACACAAACCCTGCATACCCAGAAACAGAAAATGCCATACTGAATACATTTATTAGCTTCATTTCTGCATGCACTGTTACTCTTTTACCCCAGCAATGTAGTTATTTCACATGATAAGGGGGAACAGGCCACATCAAGTGGCTGTACATACACATCAGGTATATGGAAAAGCAGGAAAAGACTGAAGCTCCAGCCTGGTGAGGTACTGCTGATCCTCAGAATACTCATATTCACAGAGGGAACCAGTGAGAGCATCTCAAGGAGTGCCCATGTGCTCTAACCCAGATGTTGAATAATGCCCAAAACCCATGGAGGGGTGTGTGGCAGGAGCAGCTACACATAAAACCTACACAGGAAAGGCACTGAAAGTGGAGAAAATTGTTCTGCCGTAGTGTGACTTTTGGGAGTCTGGAAAGGGAGCTAGTGTAGCTACTATAGCACAGATCTACACCACAGCTCACTGTGCACTAAAAGCACTATAGCCACTCATCAAATCCACAGAGCAGTCAATATTTTCACATGCTCTCCTCTTTCAATTTTTTTTGCAGGATATAAAATGTACTTGGCCCCTGAGGGTAATGGCCTGGGGAAGAGGCAGATGATTAAGCCCATGTACATGTCAACCCACTCATCACTCTGCTGCATGGTGGCCTCATTACCCATTAGAGGAGCTCAAAGGAAGTCTGAAAGACTGCAAATTATCCAGATGAAATTTTCCCTACCACACATTTAAATAATTATTTCTACAGCAACATGATTCACCTTTCATTCTTTGTAAAATCCCCCATGATGTGCTCCTATCCACTATCTGTTCCAAAAGCCATTGCATCCTCTTTTTAATGAGTATCAGATGCATCCTTGTAGTTTGGACAAGCTTATTCAAGTTTGGCCTTCTGCAACCCAACTCTTAGAAATATGTCCTACATTTATTTGAAAAGAAAATGCCACTGAAATCCAAAACACAAAAGGAACTGGGCCCAGTGGTCAGGTGCTATGTTTGGAACATGTGCTACTGAACCAAAAGCAGCCAAACAGAACCCCAGTGGGTTTTGTTTGGTGTTTAGTGGGAAGGTACCTGCCAGAGTCACCTGTTTCAATGTGTGCCCATACATTAAATAGTCCCACCACTTTCTAATCTGCTAGAACCCACCTCTTCTTTGTCCTCTTCTTTGCTTTCTTTGGACGGAAGGGGTAAGTCTTATGGGCTGGGGTCCTGGAAGCACAGAAACATCTGAAAACAAGTCTTTCCTGTCTGCCATTTTGCATCTAAATTCCCCTTCTGCGTGGAAGACCCAGTGTGAATACAGACATATGTTTTTAAAGAGACACAGTTTTGTCTTGCTGATCACAATGTAATTAGAAAGCTATTTGGCACATACAGGAACTTCTGTACTAATTTGGCACTATCCCATCCTACTACTGGCAGCATTGGTTTTGCTCCCTGTTGGCAACTCTCCTAGATGTCTTACAGCTCCTGGAAACATCAGCCATGCCTATTCAGGGAATAAGTTTGGCAGGATGCTGACACCTTGTGCAGTACATCCAGCAGCAATGTGGCTGTGTGATGTTGGCTCACTATCAGACTCCACCTCTGGATCTTCTGATGGGGTATGGCATTTTAGAGACAGGTGCATGGTTTGTATTATGAAAGCCAGTATGGCATTTCCCATTAACTCAGCTTCAATTACAGGGTTTTATTTGAGTTATGCTTCAAAGTGGGTTCCTATGTCAATTCCTTATTAGCTTCTTTTGCTGAAGAACTTAAAGGAGAAAGCGTTTCCCCCCTTGGTCTCACTCATAGGAAAGGACACATCCAGCTCCTGAGTTATGATGGCTCAGGTTTCAGACATCTCAGATAATCTTGTTGATGTTCCATGGGAATATGGGTCTCACTAATCAAATGCACTGTCTCCAGCATTCATGTCACTTTCATTGGTAAGGAGAAAATATGAACTGCTGGTTCCTATGTGAGAATTATGGAAGACAAGAGTTCATCACCTTTACAAAATAATATTTTTATCAATTAATGTTTTTGGAATGGTTACTTGGCCAATGACTACTTTTTCTTGCTGTTTGGATATTTTAGCTGTCCCACTAAATCAGGACTCCATGCCCCACAAGTGAACACACAGGCAAAACATGAAATGATCCAGTGTGGTGAAGCCTTCACCTGATCCACTACAGGACTGAGCCGTCCTCCTTGGTGCTATTGATCTTCATTCTCAGCAGTCCTTTGAAATCCAGCCTCCCTTGTCATTTGCTGGGTTATTTGAGCTTCTTTCAGAGGCTTTTCACTGCCTTCTTCAGAGAATTTTAGAACAGGGACGTGTAAAGCTGCTTTCCCTTTCCTACTGTTCTCTGTTTCCTCAGTCTCTTCTTGGTGTCAGTGGCTGCTTGTGCCTCCTCATGCCTCTTGGAACACTCCTTGCAGGTTCCATCAGCTCCAGAAGCCGTTCTCAGTAATGCTGACACCAGCCACTCATGTAACATGACCTATCAAAAAACCTATATGCAGATCTCATTGGGTTTTTTTCTTTTTGTTTTTTTGAAACATTGTGAGTCAGATTTTCTCTTTTTTTTTACAGTATGAAAAAATTTCACTTCTTTCTTTCAATGAAAGTTTTTGATTTTCACACAGTATTACCACCAGTGAGAAAGAACACAACAGACAACACTGGGATAAGGTTCATGATAAATGAGGAGGGTCATAGAGCAGAGAATTCCTCCTTCTGCCCCTCTGGCTTCAACCCACTAGGCCAGACCGGGGAAAACATTTTGGCTCTTAACATCATTTGCAGCCACTGTAACTAGTACAGCGCAAACATTACTTTTTTAAAAGTCTGCTGCTTTTCTAATCCTGCAGAAACATTAAAAACTTTCTTCAGTGAATTCTACAGGTTTACTCTACCCTACTTATTCATGGTTCTCTTTGTCAGCTTTAAAAATGTCATCTTGTGAATGCAAGCTTCCCCTTTTCCTTGTTTTCTGGGACAGGCAGAACAAGAGCATCTGACTGGCAAAGATGTTGATCCTCTAGGCTCATGAAAATGTGGGAGGAATTAGGTCCTTCCTGCAGATTTGACTGTGTTCTCCAGAAACTAAGCTTTCATTTAAAAACCTAATGAAGTGTTTAGCCCTTCTGGTAGCAAAGATAACCATACTTCAGTTTGCATTTTTCAGGGGTTATCTTGTGTCAAAGCCAAAGAAACTGCAACTGAACCAGAGTTACGAGCTTCCTCTATTTATCTTAAACGGGAACTAGGTGTAAAACAATGTGTCTGGGATGTTGGTGTGCCACAGACCTGGAGACAGAGAAAAACTTTGCTGAGGAGAGGCTGTCTGAGGGGTTGTCCAGATGGGATGGGGGGTCCCATGGGGTTCTGCCATCTCCTGCCTCCTCTCCACTCCCCATTGCTCACTGTCTCTGCTCTCCTGCAGTCTCATCCCCAAACCCTTCCTTTCGTGGTTCTTTCGTGAGTCCTGATGAGCCATGTTTCAGTTTTCTATGTGGGTTTATGCACCTATGCCATAAGTATGACAATAACTAATAATATGAGAGGCAAAGTAGGCCATGATCCTGGTAGGAAAATGACAGAGGGGTAAATTCTGGCAGAAGTACTTGGAAATATCCTGGGAAAAGGAGCAGCAACATCCAATGTTGATGAGGATACTGTGCGCTCGGACACCCCTTACGCCAACCCAAATCTTTCCATTTTCCCAAATTTTGGTACATTGCCAGAAGGACTGGCTGGCTCCTAGACACAAGTGACCAACTTTATCATCCTCAACCTTCCTACTCACTTGGGGACCATGAATTATTCACAGGTCCTTTTACCAGGTTTCACATTGTACATGTGGCATCCAAAGCCACACACAGTAATGGGGCTGATGAGCCACCCCTCTGAGTGCACACGTGGCTACACCTGCAGCCACATCTGCACACCAGGGTAGGCACATTCTCATTCTCTTCTTAATGCATCCCTTCCCTGCAGCATCTCAGGCACATTTTTTTGCTTCTGCTGCTTAGTATCTTCACTGAGCTGTTCACAATAGTGCTCAGGTCTTTTCCCCAGAGATTACAGCTAATTCAGAAGCCATCAGTGTGTCAGAGTAGTTTAAATTATTTCTTTCAAATGCATTACCTTTTAGTTCAAGTTCATCTGCCATCATGTTAGGACAACTACTGGTGGTATTAGAGTTGTCTAGTGTTTCAAACAATCCTTTGCCGCTTTTTCTTTCTGATCAAGCTTTTATCAGCTGCATATTTTGGCATTTCATTGTTCATCAAATTCTTAGTGTTATTAGGAAATGCAGTACTTAGCAAATCCACTAAAACTATGATCATAGTCTTAAGACTATGTCTTGAGACACGAAAAAATCTATAAAAACCCAATGGGTACATTCCTTATCTCAAAGTCCATATTTTTCTGCTGTCTGTTGTAAACAGATCCTCACAGAAACTGAAGGAAATCAGTGTAATGTATGTACAACATAGTCACCTGCACATGGATAGATAAAAAATAGTCCTTATAGACATCCTTAGGGTGCTTTGCTCTTAATATTTTTCAGCCTCAGGCTTCAGACATTTATTTCCACTGCCAGCTTGTCTCTTCAGCAGTTGTTAATCCAGGACAATATTTTACCTCACCTTCTTGTTACCAGACTTCTTTCATATTCTCACGGGTAGAATCCTATCGGAAGCTTTTCAACACTCTAAATAAATTATATCCATCATATTGCTTTAATGTACGATTTTTTTTTTTAACTCAGAGAATTTTGAGTTTAGAAGAAGCATAATTTATTTTTATGTGTGTCATGCCAGTATGTTCTTACCAAATTATAAAGATTCTTGTGCTTTATTAGTCTAATTATTTTCTCATTTTTCTACACACTGAAGTGTTTGATTCAAAAATTATCCTTAGCTCCGTTTTTAAATATGGGCTCCATATTGAGCACTTCTGCTTGTGTTGGCGCCTCATTTTCCGCATTGTGTGAGGGAAAATTCTCTAAGCTTTTAATCACAAACTACCTTCAGATATTACAGTAACCTCAGCAGCTCTTGGAATTGACCGCAGCGGAGAAAGCAGCATACCTTGAAATGAGAGCTTTCAACATTTATTTTTTCTGAGGATCGTTTTCAGATAACTGTCTTGCTACAAATCTCCTCCACAGTTTTAACAAATCTTGTTATAATAATTCACTGGGTGTTAGGCATAAACTGCTGTGACACAGTCGTTTCCATGAATGACTTTATTGGGAATATTACTGCGAACTGAGGAAAACAAAAGCTCTGTGGGACCTTTAACTCTACCAGCTAGACTACTGTACTTAGCTATGAGGACTATTATTAACCCAGTTACAGAAACATTTACTTGAATAATGAATGAGCTATTACTGCATGCTGTAGGCTGTGAGATTTAAAAAGAAAAGCTGGAACTGTTTGCACAGAGCAGTGGAGGAAAAACAAGGAAAAAGGAAGAATTTTGTCAAACATTTGATTTTTCTTTTAAGTTAGTTTTGGAAAGGTATTGATCAACATCTGAGGATAGTGATCTTCTTCCCAAAGACTAAGATGAAAACTTTATGGCCACCTCTCTGGACATTTCTGCAAAGTCTGGTCCTTTCAGAAGGGAAAAGGATTTACAGCTGGGTCTCCCATG
Organism: Vireo altiloquus; assembly: GCA_013396875.1. Classification (NCBI taxonomy): domain Eukaryota; kingdom Metazoa; phylum Chordata; class Aves; order Passeriformes; family Vireonidae; genus Vireo; species Vireo altiloquus. Next base: position 366,629 of record VZRF01008083.1, read on the forward strand.
GCCCAGACAAAGGACAAGGTGAGTAGAAGATGAAAGAGGATGAAATGACACCTCCCCTTCTGGCTCCTTCCTTGCTTCCTTCTCCCGACCTTCTTGCCAAAAAAAAAAAAAAANAGTGAAACTATTTGAGTGCCTTGAGCTGAACTCACAAATACTTTCAGGACTTTCAAAACCACATTTCCGTGTAAATTTACTCTTCCTCCAAGGATTTCACCAGCTTCTCCCTCACTCCTGGTTTTATTTTCTGGCTGGTTATGGTGGGTTGAGAGGCCAGTAATAAGTCCATTATTAGCGCTGCTCAGCCTTCTGTTTATTGGAAACAACTTTCTCTCTCCATAGGGCTGAGCATGAGCTGCCTTAAAATGTTTCAAGCTCCTTGCAATCCCATTTACACCCTGCTTGCCTTTTACTTTTCTGCCACCTATTCAATTACATTATTAATACACTTTTTAATCACCTGTTTTCCTGGAATAGTATTTTGATTTAGTTAAATTTTTCCCAGGTGAAAATTAACCATTTACTGTTATTTGTTAATTTTCACTAGGCTGAATTCACACACTCCAGTTTTGCACTGATCATCTAGGAAAAAAATTTCCAAATTTTAAGTGGCATGTAATTTATCCTTTCCCTATCCATGTGGTAATAAAAAATCCTGTTTACTTCCTGGTGTATTCACTGAAGCCCTTGAAGAGAGACTGTGGGCAAAACACTGTAAAAAAAACCCTTTTGTTTCCTTTTTTCTATTTTTTTTTAGTTATTATTATTTCTACAGCTACTTTTGCTGCGAACATTTCTTATTTACAATTTACAATATTTACAATAATTTCATATTTATTGTATTTTTTAATATGAGGCTGTTTATATTTCTTTTTGTGGATAAGTGGAGGAGAGATTTTAATTTTCTAGAAGATACCTGGATGGCTCCAACAACCTGTTCAGTGTTTCTGCTTGGCCATCTGGCAGAGGGAGCTGCAGGGACCCAGCCTCAGACTGTGTGTTCGTACTGTGACAAACAGGGTGCCTGCTCTTCTCACAGTGGGGATCACCCTGCCATGTCCCAGGGCCAACTCTAGCTGCACATTTACACCCCCAGAGCTCACTCCTGTGCTGAGGCTGACATGTTCACCCACACGGGGTCAGATGAGATGTGCCATGGAGAGTTGAGGAGCTGCATTGAGCATCACTGGGAGTCACCTCATTGCTTGAAACCTCTGGCTTTAATAGGGATTTTTATTGTCTTTGATGCCTTTAACTTTTATATTTTTCAAATCCACTACTTTTAGTGTAACTCTGAAGTTTCCTGTAGCTCGTTAAGTGCTGTTCTCTCATGCTCACACAGACATAACAAAGCCTCTCCAGCTCGCTCTCCAAGGACACTCAGACCATCCTAAACCCAAGAACTGTAAACCTTCATCTTGGGGAGAGGGGGAAAGCTTGGGGAAATTCCATCATTGGCTGGGTTCTGGTTGGTGAATTGATGCTGATACCAAAGTGTGAAGAACTCGTGACCTGTCATTGTCCATTTTGGGATCCACTGAGGCAGGACACTCTGGAGCCCAAAGTGTACCTCTGAAGGCCTTTCAACTAAATACCTCCTTTATTCCTGTCTAGTCTCTGTTTCTAGGTAGCCATTTCAGGCATCAGCCTTGTCTCCTAAGGTTTTTTCTTCCTGTCTCTATTCATCTTGCCACCCATAAAAGAATCCAGATTTTGTATGGGCACACAAAAGTCATTTGAGTAAGACTAGATTAATTTCTATACCTCAGTCATTCCAAGAAACAATGTAACTAATATGTCTGAGAGTAAAGTGTATTTGGCCTGCTTTCATATTTTAATGAAAAGTATATTCCACTGAGTTTTAACACCAAACAACATTACCTAGAGATATGTTAATAATAGTTTTGTTGCCTACTGGAAGATTAAGATTTCACAATTCTTACAGATGCACAGCATTCTATGTAAATTCCTCTTAAACCTCGGCAGCAGTACTACAGAACTGTTAATTCATTTATTTTAAAAATGTCAGCAGGGTATGACCACTGAGATGAAACATCTCATTTTCAAGAACATCTTCGGGGATGATGGTGCTCACAGCAACGCACTTGGCATTAAAGAATACAGTGTATGATCAAATATGACAAGTAGAGGACTGTTGGGATTTTTTTATAAGCAGAACAATAAATTTGCCTAAAAGGTAGATACATTGTGATATAATGCAATATTCTGTATTATGATGTTCTACTTCAGTGGTTCTGGATAACTAAAGAATTTTGTTTCAGTAATTTAAACCTCTCATCTTCACAGCTCTCAGTCTGTATTAGTTATCAAACATGGCCTGGAATAGCACTAGATGAGAAATAATAACCTAATAAACAGCAAAACAGTTTTACACAATGGGATCTGTTCATTTTTCCCTCCCAGGGAAACTGTCATAGAATTTCTTGTTGGTATTTTATGTAAGATACTGCTGTGGGGTTTTTATTTTCTTTCTTATGTAAAGTTCTTCTTTTTCCAATCATTTTATCATTCATTCATCTTTGGAATTTTTTTTAAGTCTCGGGCTTTCCACTGTGTTACAAAAATTATCCCATGATCAAAACACCAATGGCACACATGAAGTTTCATTTGCTAAAATAAAACCACAGATGGCTTAATAAAAAAAATCCACTTTCCATCAGAGCAGCAATGGTCTGGAAATTGCCCTATCAGTAAATACGCATCCAAAGATCACAGAAGATACAGAAACATTTTAAGGGCTCAGTGTAAGATATTCCTGTTTATCATGCTCTACTTTTTTATACCTTTTGACAATACTGTTTCTGTAGAAAGATGCCTCTAAAAGAAAAAAAATAAAAATAAATGCTGAGTGCTGCACAACTGCCAGATATAGACACTATGTTTTAAAGGCTTTAGGGTGAGAGAGTCACCTGGTATAGGTCAGGATGGCTCTGCTGACTACAGTGCCAGCTCATATCTGGGAAGTGGGACTTCAGCTTTCGTGGCTTCAGTGAAGTGTCTGTATTGTGCAGGGGGTTACAAATTAAAATGTTTGTAGTTTTGTTTATCACGCAAATGTTTCCAAAGAGCCTGATGTTGAAACAGAGTGTTTTTCTCTACAGAACAGATGTTTCCCTGTGTTTACACACTGCAGTGACCACTGCAGGGGAAAAAAATTTTGCTTTCTAAAGTCTCACTTTCCTGAGAGTCTCTAAGCCTCATGCTCAAGGTCTGGACATGCCTGCCCTGCTTCCAGCACATGCATTTTCCCTGAGCTCTCACAGGGGTAGCAGCTCTGTGGGTGTGCAGGACCAGGGCACACGAGCTGGGACCAGGACAGGGGCTCAGGGACCAGCCCTGCCCACACACCATGACACCTGAGAGCACACACAGAGCTGTGCTCACCCCCAGTGACACAGCCAGCACTTCTTCAGAAGCCCCTGAGTGCTCAGTCGTCACTCCTGCAGAGAGAACTTATTTTCCCTTTCTGGGGTGACCAGGGCTGCCCTGAGGGAGGGGCAGGCGCTGGCTGCTGAGTGCCCTGTGCCAGCAGGTCCCAGTTCAGTCCCATTGCCGCAGCTCAGCCACCTCCTGCCTCCTTTGTTTGCCACGCAGGCAGACCAAAACCCCTGAGCTGTCGTCATCCCAGATCTCAGCTGTGGCATAAATGGCTCAAATGCTGGAAGAGAAATCCAGGAAAATATAGGATTCCTTACTCTACTGGGATACTTTGTGTTGTTTCACTGGGGGAAACATTTCTTCAGTGTTCCCCAGGACTTTCTTCAGCAGGGCAGTGATTTAGTGGTAAAAACTGCTTCTTTACAGGAAGAATGATTACTTGAGAATGTATTTTTAATCTCTCCAGTGTCCTGCCCCTGCCATGGGCTTTGGGACACTCAGAGCATCAGTAAGAAAATCTCAGATTATTTTTACATTATTATGAATGGCACCAGTCCATTATTTTCCTCTTCATCCTGTGCTACACTGGCCACAAAGTTGCACCTTGGCCACTGCTGAGCTTTTGCCTGCAGTGTCTAGACATGCTGGTTTAGCATGATCTCCTGCTGTTTTCCCTGTTGGGATGCTTGAGATAATCATCTGCAATAGTTCTCACAGGTAGTGTAGGTTAAAAACCTGTTTCATGAGTATTTTTTGTCTTGTGCCCATCCCATAGCAAGGTGAGCCTTGCGCCCAGTTCTCCTTTCTGTCATGTCCAAACACAGAGCACCTCCTGAGCTGAGCACGACTGAGAAAGTCTTTGGCTGGAGCTTCTACCTTCTTTTCAAAGCAGAGGACTGGCTGGAATAGTGTGTGGGCACCCAGGAGCATGACAGGATCACAGTATGGGCTGTTTCCTCCAGCAGCCACCTGCAGCAATTGCCTCCTTCTCCAGCCATAGCTCACAGTCCTCCAGCTGCAGCTTGAAACCTCAGCAGAGAAATGTGGGTACTCAGAAGAGCTGAAACACGCACCACCATCTACTAGAGCTGCATTCCACTCCCTCCAGAAGTCCAGTGGGCTGGGGTTTAAGGCTGAGTCCTGAACATGCAGGTGAAGAAAATACATTCAAGACAAATGTCAAAAATTGGATCAGAAATCTATATCCCAAACAGGATAAAATGCAAGAAGACATATTTCTACTCCAGTCTGGGCTAGACAGAAAGACGTAAGAAAGAGAATAAATCTGTACAAAAATTGGAAAGAGGAGCAATGTGCAAAAAGAGAGGAGCAGAGGTATTCTTAGTACTGCCAAAGGAAAACTGAGATTGATCTCGCAAAGTTTGAACAAAAGAGCAAGAGATCTTCAACAGTATAAAACACAGGGAAATAGAAGTGAGGCACTATGGATCCAGACTTTGCCTCAGTTTCCCGCAGGGGTAATGAGCTTAATAATGAGAGGAAAAGGCAGAGGATGGTAAAAAGAGCTGGAAATCATGGTGGAAACAAAACTGAAAGAGTTGAATATATTTGGTTCAGAGAAATGGTATGATCTCATCCCTGCATTCTGAAAAATACTGGCACAAAAAATAGCAAGACGGGTGCTTCAGAAGAAAAACAAAGTACTCAGATTAATTCTAGACTCATTAGTGTGTCTCAGCAGTATTCATGGTTTAAGACAGATTCTGAAGAAAATTGTAATTAAAGAAAAGTGATAAAAGGCAACAGGACTGATTTTAAGGTAGCTTCTGCCAGATTGCCTTCGATAAAATATTAAACTTATCTAATAAAGAAAATATTCCATACAAAGTCTCTGGACTTTAGTAGGATCTTTTACTATAGGTCACATGGAGATCCTTTGTTTAAACTGGAAAAGCTGGGGACAGTTGGGAAAGTGAAAGGTAAGAATCTGGCTTAGAGATAGGAGTGTGGAGGAAAAGGAGACAATGAGTAATCCTGCAAGAAGTATGGGGCTGGAAGGAGGTTACTAGGAGAGACTCCAGAGTCCTAATATTTTGATAATGACCTTGTCAAACCCATTAGAACAGTGCAGATGAATTAGCTGGTGACCTAATGCTAAGGAACGTCATGAATACAGAGGAATTGCAGAATACCACACAAAAGAAGAATTATATGGCCCTCGAGGCTAGAGTAAAGGGAAGGGATGAAATTCTACACACCAAACATGAGCTCATGCTCTTGGGAACAAAAGATCTTCATACAGACCCTGTCCTAGCTTCCAGCTATGGAATTTGCTCAGTCATGCCAGCATAACACAAGAGTTATCTAACTCTCATTGATTGGAGTGGTAAGGAGTCTCCAAATCATCTTTAAATTATGGAAAAAAATTGTATGGGCAAAGCAAGAAGAGGTGACATTTTACATTCTGCTCCAGAGTGAATGGGTGCCCCATCAGCATCACCCTCATAAAATCCTCCTGCGAATGACAGTCTCACAGACAGGTATGTGTGGGACAGCCACTGGAGCTCCCTGTGCTGGCCACTGGCTCCTGACCCTCCAGGAAGGGCAGCCTTCCCTGTCACATTCCCTGGCTGGGCACCAGGCAGCCTCGGGGCACAGGAGACTCAAGGGTGTCCAGGCTCCAAGGTCTGTCTTACCACAAGTTTTTCGACAGTCCTGCTCAGGAACAGGGGGTTTGGAGCAGGTTCAGAAACAACAGATGGTCAACCCCAAGAGACTGGTTTTGGAGGAGAGCACTCCCAAATCCCTCAGCAAGAAAGAGCAGGGGCTGGTTTATTCCCCTCATGTGAACATGGCAACCTTAATTTCATTGCTTGGCACCTTGTTTGGGTCAGTTTTCATATGCCATGGAGGGCAAGGGCACAGATGACTTTTTGCAGAGCAGTTTCTCTTGTGGCCCTGTGAAGCCTCAAGGAGCCAAAAACTAAAAGCAGAAGCTGACTCTAAATTTGTTCCCTTGCCATATTGCTTTGCCACCACAGAGGCAAGCGATTGAATTCAGATCTAAGCATATATGCTTGCAAATTCACAAATGCATTTCCCTGAGCTAGAGGTACTTTGCATAAACTGAATGGAAGCAGTTTGGATTAACTTGGCTATAGATCCAGCACAGACCCAGAATTTGGGTGTTCTCACACAACAGAGGAAAAGGAGCCTTTTTTTATCTTGCTGAATAGCTACTAAATAGTATTTTCAATAATCTTTACAGAGTGTCAGTAATGATGAAATCCACTGACTCTATAAACAGTGGATAAAGATCTCTGAAGGTTTGAAATGGTAAATATTCTAAATATCAAGTTCTAGCAAGGTATGCAGATGGTCAGTTCTGCATGTGGATAAATTATTAAGGTATTTATAAAAAAGCCAGAAAATAACCTACCCAAAAATCTCTCAGGTCAGAAAAATAAATTTAGTGGCTATTTTTCAGCTTTGAAGTAAAGGGTGTCATAGGTCTATCCAATTTCCACATGTTAAGACCTCAAAACTACAATCAAATATGACTTTGCAGTCATTACTGCTGCAATACCAGGACTTGTCTATAAAAAATGCACAGGTAGAGTTTGTCTGAAAAACAGGAATTCTGATGACTTAGTATCAGCAAGGAGCTTGGTAAAGATCCCAAACACATCTATAATACATGGGCTGAAATCATGGTTTAAATTTATTGTTCAATTACAGCTTCAGGCTCTTGGAGTTCACTGCTGCCAAGAAATATATATGACATTAAATTATGGAAAATTTTCTTAAATATTTTAATATGTTTAAGTACTTTTAACATTTTATTTAAGCATATTATTCAGAGAACAGAAAACATTGCTCTTTCCTAATTAAAGGTGTGAGTCAGCAAGACCAATAAAATGCTTACTCCGGTGTTGGAGAAAACTCTGAAGAGGGATAAAAATCCTATTAGAAAGTCCCCTGTTATCCTGGTGGTGCCTGCCTGAGTGACAACGTATTTTTGCTGAGTTAAGCCTTACAAGGCCCATCCACTTATGGCACAAGATTTCATTTCACCATTAATATATTTGATTTGTCAAGAGATTAATAGGCATTTGAGATGTTAGTTAAAATTTCAGAGCACCTTGTGAGGCTCTGTCAGATAGAGGAAGGCTATTATTAGCATGAGTGTAGATGCTAATTGAAGGGTGGAGGGTCATGAAATGTGAGGTGGGACTGGTCACCCTAGGTGGGAAGGGCCATACAGACACTGGGCAGTGCCTTCCCACTGCTTTGGCCAAGGATGTCTGCAGAAAAACCATTAAAAAAGAACCAGATAAGAAATGGTATCCTAATTTCCAAAGAGTATTCTGTCAGAGTTTGAGGTGGTTTACTTCTTGTGACACCCGCAAGACACACTCAACCTTGTAGTTCTGCAGAAGTCTGTGGCTTAGCAGACTAAGGTTTGGTCTCTCACTTATATGGTTGGACCCACGCCAGAAGAGCTCAGCAGCTGGAGGCTTGGCCAGCTACCTCTGGACAAGGCAGCTCTGCTCCTTGGTGCACTCATGTTCTGTCATTAAAAGCACTGAAATCCAGTTCTCTTTTACCTTTTCCTTTCTTTGGAAACCACAACAGACAAAGAAGGCATCCAGGGCTCACCCCTTCATGGGTTTAGGCTTTCAACAGGCTCCGTAGCTAAATGTGAGAGGTAGGAAGAGCCCTTGGCCCTGTAACTCAGATGGAGCTCTGTGGAGCAGCAAATGCAGTATAGAGGATTAGAGAAAGATTTTCACCTTTACTCTAGCTCTTTTTATTCCTGAATGGATCAATCACTAAAGCAGCTTGCATGGCTTTTCAAATGGTTTTGAATGATTTGCAAGCATCTAACTTTCTCCACTGCATTCAAGAACCATTAAAGAGGCTGTCTCTGATCTCAGATCTGTTAAGTAGGAATGCAGTATTTAGACTGGGATTACCCTTTCAGCTGCAAATTTTTAATAAAATTTCTAAATGGCAACATTACTGTCATTAGTAATGAAGTAGATACAATTACTGCTAAGTGAACATTCAATACATATTAATAGCATCTCATTCAAACATGCAGGAAAATTGCATTAGTTCCAGAATGTATCCTGCAGGGAATAATCTCTCACTGCCATGAGGCCAGATTCCCATGTTGTTCAAACCCATACAGTTAAAATAATAATTCTGATAACTTCTGATAGTTTTGAGAGAAAAATATTTTCAACCTTCCGCAAACCAAGGCTCTGGTCACTTGTGAGTGAGGGGTAAATCCACAGTGGAGTATGGCCCCTGTAATGCTCTTCTACTCCACAGCCTCTCTGATACTCCCTGTCTCACTAAGTTTGTCAGCTGGCAATGCTTCAAAACAGGAGATGAGAGTCAGAACCCTTTCAGACAATGACAGCATGTGAAATCAAATTTCTCATTCCTGGAAGGTCCTCGCACCACTAAAAACGTGGTAAAACCAGGTGTCAATGGCCAACATGGCCACCTGGTTCTCTAGCACTGCACAGGTGGGTGCTGAGCCTCTGGACAAGGCTCCCACCTCTGGGCTATGCCCAGGCAGAGACTGGAGACATGAAGCTCAAAGCCAACTCTAATGGCATCTCTCCTATTGGCTCTTTCCCATTGGCTTGGTTTAGGTATCTCCCTCAGAAGCCAAGACCTAACCCCTCCATGCTCACTCTAGGCTGCAAGCAGGCTGGATATAACTCTTTCTTCATCCTGTTCCCAGTCCTAACCATTTTATTTTAAAGTATTGACTGATTTGGATCAACGAAAATGACTTATTTTGGGTAGCACCATAATGCATGACTGAGCTCCATAGCCTTTCACATCCACCCGGGTTTCATCTGTGTTGTTAGAACTGAACTCAGCTCCTCTACTTACTTTCAGAGATAATTTAAACCAGAGCTGCGCTCTTTGGCTGCAGTTACATGTCCCTCTTAATGCTCTGAGTGTCTGGTTGGTGTTCAAGATCATCAGCCTTTGTGGATGAGCATGCATCTCATCTTGGCTTCAGGTAATACTCTCTCTACTGTGAGGGTGGAGAGATGGTGATACTCTTCTCCATTACCATCCTTCCAGGAGGCTTTCTGAAGTGAAGCATTGCTACTGTGCAGATCTGGAAACAGCTGTCTGCTGAAGTTTGCTGTATCTGCAAATATTTAATGAAATCCTTATAGAAGCTGTGGCTGAAATTAAAGCTGAGAGAAGAGTCTGGTAGGATTTGAAAAGCCCAATTCAGTGAGAGTCATGAGAGTCTCTTGAAGCAAAGCTCTCTGAAGTGGTACAGTCATTGCTCTGGATGAACATATGTTTGCCTTGTCCCTGTAGGAGTGGAGCACGTTCCCCACCAACACACAGTCTCGTTGTTCTAAAGAGGGATTTTCTGAGCATCAGCAGCTTGTCCAAATGCTAATCCTGAAATTATTGAAGTGATTCTCTAAAGACTACTACTTTTCCAATACTTATTAAAGTGTTATTCTGAACACTGTTTTTCTTTTCATCTATCCACAAAACCTGCAAGAGATTTTCCTATTTAGGGTGTGAGTAATCACCTTTGAATTTAGTAGGAATGTTAGTACTGAAATAATATAAATTCAGAATTTTTTTTACATGGTACATAAAGTAGGACTTTTCCAAAGGCCAGAACTCATAAATATGATGTATTTTCCTCTTTTAAGGGGAGTGGCATAACAGTGTTGCCTGAAAAGAAATATTCCTTGTTCTCTTTCATTTCTTCTTGTACACACACATTTATAGTGAATGTCAAGAAAATTATGGCGTAAATTACCATAACTGAGAGTTTAGAAATTGCCCAGAAGTATAAAAATCTTGGACTGAAACCAGTCAGAAAGAGCTTCTGACTTGCTGAGCACTGGCCATGAGCACTACAGTGGAAGAAGATGGACATGGAGCTTACAGTTAGAGACTGGAAGCTTCTCTAGGGAACTCTCACTCTGGGACTGAAAACATCCCAGATAACACATATCCCCTAAGCTATTTGAGCTGAGACATAGATCTCTTCCTCCTGGTACCAGAGCTGGATTTCTGCATGTTGACAGCAGCAATGTTAGTACTACCAGCCATAACACTTAGCCCTTCCCCATCTAGGCAATTCCATGGGTATAATGCCATATTTTCTATCTGAAGATCAGTTTTATCTCACAGTTAAAGCCTCCAGTGTGATGTTTGCAGAGGTCTGACAATTCAGGATTTACCTGGAATGTGTGACTGCAGGCAGAAGAGTCAATGGTAAATGTAGTGGGTAAGCAAGAAATCCAGACATCAAGGCCTTCAGTTGTAAGCATGACAGCATTGCAGCCTTTATGCCATGGTTCCCACCACATCCTGTCTCCTTTTTGCACCATGTCTTGCTTCCATTACATCTCTGTTTCTGTCTTCAAACATCAACATTGCATGGGCGTGGTGTGGTTTTAAACTTCCCTTGTACTTTCTTCATTTTCATTTGGGGAATACCAACACATTTCTCCATAATATATTTTCTTAAAGGTTTTATTTAAGACCAATATATTTATGTTACAGACATCAGATTTGAGTATTTCAGAACCAGCATCAGCAGAATGTGTCAGAATAAGGCAGGGAATATCTTGGCATACCTGTGTTCTTTTCCCATACGTGCAGGAAAGGGGTGGGTTCAAGACACAGACTCTAACTTACAAGCGGCTTTCAGAGTTTCTGTTTCACATGTAAGGCAATGACTTCCTTAATCCTGAATATTTTCTTGCAGTCTTCCAAATGCTGATGATTATTTGGAAATTAGAGCAGCAGTATCAAATTTTTATGGGAAATTTTTTTCAGGATTTACTTAGTTCTTGAGGAATATGTGTTACTGTGGTTCCTTTCCCACAGAACACACAAGGAGGATGCTGCTTAACACCCCAAATGTTAAAAAACTAAAAGTCTCTTTTAACTAGAAGTCTCTTCTAGTTAAAAAACAAAAGTCTCTTCTTCTCTTCAGAAGATTCTCTTCTGAATCTGCAGAGAGTAAAGTGGCCTCTGTTGATTCATAATTTTCTGGGAATAAGCAACCCAAGACTGTGTCATCAGAATGGGCAAATACCATTAACACAGCACTTTTGCTAGCATCCACGTGAGGTTAAATAACTTGCTTGAACATCATCCAGACAATTCTGTCATGGCTGTGAGGTCACTGTGGCAAACAAGAGATGATAATGTGTGAGTTCAAGGACATAGTTGAACTTTATATGCTTTGTTCCTGGGTCAAAAATACTTCTGTCCTTTATTGATCCTGTTACTATCCCAACATGAAATTGGGAAACAGCCAATACAATGTATTTCTCTGAAGAAATGAGAAAAGGTTGAGAAGCTTTCATGCTCTTTCTTGACTGAGAGGTTCAAACGCCTCTGCAGATTTTCCTTTGAGTTTACTGATTTTTTCCTTTGAGCTTTTTGCAGGTGGAAATTTTCCTGAGGAAAAAAACTTTACCAGGCTCCTAAAGAGGAGTAACCGCATTGCTGCAACAGCTGAAACCTTGGAACCATCCACAAACGTTTTCACAGGCTGAAGGAGTATCCAGGCAATAGGCATTTTCAAATTGTTGCTATCTACCTTAAATCACCCAGAACAGCCCTGTGTATTCCCAGTTTTTGGCTCGAGGTGTAGGTTTCTTGGGCCTCCTGGAGTAACTCCAAATCCCGACCGAGATGACGGTGCCAAGGCCTTAAGTGCTGCAGCCCTGCTTCTATCCTTGCTCAGAGCCAGGGAAGAAAAGCGATCTGGGTCCTGCCAAGCAGACCACAAACGACTCGCTGAGCCCATTGTTGCTTTGTTTCTCTTAAAATAGGGGTTCTCTTCTTTTCCTGACCATGTTTTTTACCCGTATGTGATGCTGATTTGTTCCCCAATGTGAAAGGAGACCCGGGTGGGCTGTGAAACTGCTGGGGCCAGAGGCTTGTCTGGAGAAAGGAAAATCTCATGCTTCCTTTCCCAGCCCTGATGGAGCTGGCAGCCGTCTCCAGCAGCAGGTAGATCACCATCCTTCAGGGAGCACACCCCACATACACAGTGCCCCAGGTTAGACCAGCCCCAGGATTCCAGATTTTTAGTCACCCCAGTGACGGCAGCAGAAAAGGCTCCCTTGGGATGCACATCCCTCCTGACCCATGCCTCACCCTGCTTTGCACCACTCCTTGCAGTGCAACGATGGCAAGGGCTCTGCTGGGCTGCAGGCAGCCAGAGAGAAGGAAAGCATCAGGGGCAGTAAATAAGTGCACGTTAAAAGTTAACGCCATCAGTCAAAAGCCTCAGAGATGGAACATTATCAATCTTTGAAAGTTATTATGCAGAAGCAAGCTGCTGAGTGCATAAATATTTTATAGGTCTTAAACTATTGAACAGTTATTGGAGCTGGGATTTAATCTCTTTCAGCCTGACTTGACAAAATAAGAAAAAAAGGGATCATAGTGACAAAACAGGCTAGAAACTGGTATGATGAAACCTTGGAGTCTATCCAGAGTGTCCATTCTTCTCCCATACTGGTAATTGTTGTAATTCACTGACTTTAATGAAGTTACTTTTTATTCACAAACAAAATAAGCAGGAAGAGAATATAGTGCAAAGCTCTTTATTAATCTTTGAAAGGTTTGCAGTATTTGAACCTCATAATTTGTGTTTTAAGGTCATCTTCTACATGGTAAATATTCCTAGGGCCCTTCAACTGCAGATGTAGACTTCATTTTGTCATAAAACCAAAGGGATAGACTTGATGTATGAGGGTCTCTACATGTGCCTTAAAGTTCTTTCGACAAATCCATGGGAAAATTCCCAAAGTTTTCCTGAAGGAGTGCTTTATACTGTGATTATGACCCTTTACATCACCGTAATTGCTTTATTTGCTGTGTAAAATTTAAGAAATTTGGGAAACGCCTCTGTGTGGCTTTCCAAATAAGACTGAGCTTCTCCCATCTGCATAGAAAACCTCATGCATTTTCTCACCTGAACAAACAAGGATGAACCCACTAATCTGCAAACTGGGCTTTGCAAACCCTTGGCTTTTATCTATTTCCTGCATAAGATGAAAAGGACTTTGCTGATAGATTCTGGACAAATAAAATTTGCTGCCTGCTTCAGGAGCAGCTGCTGCAGCACCTCCACCTCCCACAGCTGGCCCACGCCAGCTGCCTGCAGAGGAGGGTTCCTGCAGGAGGGCTCTTCATGACAGAATCAGGGCCTGGTGCTCCGTTGGTTCATGGCAGGTGGAAAGTGGAGCTGCCTCAAATGGAAACACAGCATCCACTGCTTTCCATCAAGTGAGCATGGTTTGCCCTGCCTGGAGAATGTCCCTGGAAAACTCTCTCCTCATTTCTGAGAAGGGAAGAACAAGCCCTGCCAGGCCCAGCTGTCAGGAGCTCTGACTCTTCTCTGCCATGACTGAACCCTCCACCTGCTCATAGCACAGAAAATGGCTTGTCCTTAAGCACAGCCTGACAAGTGTCTTCTCTTTCTTTTACTTTTTTTTTTTTTTTGTAGGGAGGGAGTGGTTGTTTGGTTTGGGTTTGGTTTTTTTCCCAAACCTCTATGTGTGTAAGACAGGAAGGTTCGCTTTCCTGGAGTCACTCTATAAATTAATTCATCAGCTTTGACCCTGGGATAGAAAGGCAAACTTGTCTATTCATCTATTAGAAAAGGGTCTCGTTCAGGTTAAAGGGAGGCTGGTTTCTAGCTCCTGTTTCTACTGAATATTGTCACAGATTTTCTAATGCAAAACACTGAAGCAGATTTCTGTGGTAAAGGTTAAAAATATGGTTTTTTAGGAAAAGTGTCCCTTTCTGTTACTTTTAAGACTTATCATCCTTGGTCATACTGATAAGAGATGTCCCTGGACCACTCGTACCAGCACTGACCGGAGAAACATTGGGCATGATTAGACTGTGTCTGTATGACAGCAGTGTAGCTTAGACCCCATTAAATTAAATTAGACTTCCCATTAAATCAGTCTCCTCTTTACTTCTTGGGCTCACCCGACACAAAGAAAATGAATTGCTGTGATTTACGTGCTGCTTTGGTTTGTGCCATCTTTCTGCCGCTCGACATGTAAGATGCACACATTTAAGACCATGTAAAATAAAGTGAATGAAGGTGCATTGAAGGAAACACAACAGCTTGCAAGATTTGGTGACTTCTGTGGGAATTTGTCCTACCAGTCTCAGTCCTGGCAAAGAGGGAAGCCATACTGGGTACACCAGGATTTCTCCATCCCTGCCATCCCCTACAGACATTGCTCTTTTGCCACTTCTGGGTTTCTTCAGTTTCCCTGAAGGATGTGGAATGTTTTCATGGATTCTGCCTCCCTTCTTCATCCTCCCTTACTCCTACCCCTAAGGTGTGCATGGAATAAAATCCCTTTTGTTACCTCCAAAGAAAATCTTGTAACATTTCGTTCACTCATAAGCAATTTTTGGTGCTTGTTTCCCTGCTGTGCATCAGTGAAGATGAGCAAAGAAAGAGACTACTTCGTTTTGACTTTCTGCCTGCTCAATATAACTCTCCTCCTTTATGCAAAAGCACAGCATATTATTAAGAAATATTTACTGCATTCAAGCAACAGTTTCCAAGAGCAGCTGGTATAGAAACATTCTCTTAAACTTTAGGCTGTGTTTTATTTTTAAAGTTACTTCTTCACAATGTAAATTCTGACTCTGGAAATTTCCTTCCGATGTTTAATCAACCCCTGGGAAAGGCACTTGCAGCAGCTGTTCTTTTGAAGCAGGCACACCAGATCAAGCTCCATGTTAGATAAAGAGTGTTTCTCATATCTCCATTCAGAGTAGTCAACATTTAAAGGCTCAGCTAGATATCTTCCAGCTTCAGCAGTGCTGGTGAGAGTACAGTCAGCCTGTGCCTTCAAGCTGGTATCCTTTCAGACTTCCAGTACTTTATAGACCTTTAGGGGTTCAATATTCTATCATTATTTGTGAGTTTGCCTTCACCCAGGCAATATAATTGCCTGGATTTTGCATTTTCTCTGATTTTCCCTCACATCCTTTTTTTCTTCACTTTTATCTTCGATCACAGACACCTGCCTGCTAATGTCTACATGTTAGAGGGGAACATCTTGTTTCCTCCTTTTCTGCCATGTATGTATTCAGGAACTGTTCAACATGATGCTGAAGTTCTCAAAAGCCTCAAACTTGGGCTACAAGAAATCCTACGTTGCTGAAATTTAACTTTATCTGAGAATCCTGACAAATTAAACTGAATTAAGCTCAATATCAATGGTGTTGGAGGGAGCTCAATCTTCTTCAGAACAAGTCCCTGCCTGTGTAGGGCACCCCTGGAAAGGAGCTACAGGTCTGCTCCAGGGAGCTGATGGTACTGATTGCATCACAGGATCCTTTCTATTATAAATCCTCTAAATCACTGAGTTTTCATAAGAAAATATTATGAAAATGCAAAAGATACATCAATATACAAGTTAGTACTTTGTTTCTGTGTGTTATACTCTTTCAATGTAAAATAACAGTTTGATTTTATACAACACAAGCTTGTTTTACTTTTTGTGCACGTAATGTAGAATTTTCTTCCACATAAAGGTGGCATTCAGTAATATTGATATCTTACTGTTATATATACTGTCATTATCAGCTCAATGTGTCTTTATCAGTATGGGCAAACATTTTTGGTCTTAAATGCAGCAATATAAGTAAAAACAGTGTCCATTTTAAAGTTGCAGAGTGTAAAATGCCTCTCCTGGGATTCACCTGGAGTGCAGTTGTCCAGCAGAACAAGAACTCAGAAGTTTTAAGACTCTCCATGCTCCCAGCTGAGGGAATTTCAAGATAGGTGGATGTAACAGACTACAGATGCCATGAGATGTTGGCTGTTGTCTCAGGTGGTTTGGCTGGGGAGCTGCAAGGTGTGCCCTGCCCTGCTTGTGCATGGTCCTGCAGATAACCAACAGCCCTGGCCCCTGCATGCACAGAGCAGAACCAGAGCCCCTCTGTAGAGGAAGATAACAGCCATGGCTGGTGAGAGATGTCAGAAGCAGCTGAGGCTGCCACAGGGATGATAAAAGTGGGGGTCATGACAGCCAGACACCAAAGCCTTTGGGTGCATGGCAGGAGCTGTGAGGACAGTCCTGGCTGTCCTGGGTGGTGGGGTGTGATCCCTACAGTCTCCCTGACCTCAGCCCTGGACTCAGCTCAGCAGGAGTTATGTCATGTAACATCTGCTCTTATTGTGAGATCAAAGATACAGTGAAAAAAATACAATAGGCACACAGCCCAAAATACATTATAGTTGTGTTAAAATGGCCAGTGAAAGGTTTTGTAGTTGACTACTCGTGTTCTCAGAATTTTGACTAATAATGTGATTCAGGCCAAGAGATTGATAGGAGGGGAGAGGACTGCAGAATATAAAATGAGCAGTCATGCACAGGTGAACAATTCAATTGATAAGATCTCAGAGACAGCAGCTAGTGAGAGAAAAATAGATGATCTCAGAATTAAAACATAAATTGGAGCCCTGACATCTGGGAAATAAAGACCCACATGGATATTATGTGGCAAACATGGAACAGTTTGTCCCATATCTTAAGAACCAATATACAAGTCTGATGAGTGGAGTCCTTTTGTATACTGCTGCACATACTTTAAGGCTCAGCAACTTACAAAGTACTTAAGAAGTCTTCCCTCCGATTTTTTTTTTCCCTAAAAAACTTTCAAAATACAGTCCAGTATATTTTTCACTCACTGCTTTGGTATCATGATGTCATACAGTTTAAGAAACTGAACCAAAGAAAAAGAATACATTTAGTAATACATGTTGCATATAGGTAAAACCTTCTAAAATGAAGGCCTTATTGCTTTTGTAAAATCATGGCCCAGGCCTGTTTCTTCAGCTAAGTAGCAAAGAACTGTGGGAAAGGGACACAGCTGAATTAGGGGTTGAAAAACATGTTATATAACCATTATGTGTTTACATCGTGGTTTATGGTGGTTAGTTAAACTATGTTTTTTGTATTTTAAAAGTATGCAGCTGATAAAAGCCTAATTGCTTATATAAGGCCTGGTTGTAGGAATAAATGAGCTCCATTTTGCACCTGCCTAAGGACTCTGCATTGCTCGTTATTGCAACAAATACATACTAATCCTCTGCTGTTTAGGACGTTGGCAATAATGACATGGAGTACATGCTTTCCAAGACTTCTAGCTTGAGAAAAGCAAGCCCATGCATGACTCTAAAAAGCTTCACCATCACTGCAGCATGTGTTTTAAATGGTCTCTAGTCCCCAGTAATCTATTTTCTGGTTTCCTTCCAGGCCTCTTCATTGCTATCTCCGCATGCTGCAGAAATCAAGTACTTGTGTACGTGGGAGGTGTGGTGCAGCACGGATTTATCACGCCAAAACAGAGCACTCCTTATTGGAGGCACACTGCTAATACCTCTGAAAGGCTACAGGGCCTGTTAGAAGGGACCTAAATCATCTGCTGGTATTTATTTCAGCTCAAAGTTATGCATGCAAAATAGCCATAAAAAGGGTGGCTCGATGAATCTTTCCTGCCCTGAACTTGCACTGCACCGTCTAGCTGACCTGCTCTGGCTCAGACACATGGCACATGAGCTCTCCCATCCCTGTCCTCCTCCCTCCTCCTCTTCTCAGGGGCCAAAGAAAGACAGTGGGAAGCTCTCAGCTGCAAACCTGCCACCAGTATCCTTTGGGATGTGTGATCCTCTGGCAGGGGCTCAGTGGCCCAGCAGAGCCTGGCTGGCCCCTGCCCGCTCCTTGGCTCAGATTTCCCAGGCAGGGACACCAACCCCGGTGCCAGGATCCCTCTGGCAGCCCCAGCTGGGGCCCTGAGCAGCAGCATTGCTGCTGCCTTGAAATATTTAGCTGGGTTTGAGGGGTTTGCTGTTCTCACTTCAGGCCGCTGCCCGAAGCAGTTGTTATGTCTCAGCCCAGATGCTTCGTTTCAGAGGCGAATGCCGTGATTCCTGTATACATTTGCTTTCTCAGCTTGTCAAGCACTTAAGTGCCTTTCATCTTGAAGTATCCTAAATGATAATATGCACTTATATAGCTTAAGTTCCTCTAATGAATGAGGTTCTTCATAAACACTTGGTAATTAGGTCTCACAACAGCCCCGAAGAGCTGGGAACAGCCCTTTGCAGCGGTGCAGAGGGATGAGCTGGGGCTGTGAGGAGACAGGCAGGGCTCAGGCTGCCAGCTCCACTCACAGAGTTCAGTGGCCATGAGGTGCTGGGAGCTGTGTCTGCACCGGGAACAGCTGCCCTTATGTCCGCAAGGAAAGAGCACGGAAACCAGAATTTTCCCAGAAATTACTCTCCATATGAATGAGGATAGTGAAAACGGAAAGGTTTCTGCTTCCTTAGTGCCTGCCCACTACCTCTGCCCAAAGCTCGAGGTGACCCAGCCCACCCCCTTGCCCCACTGTTGATGCTGTGGGTGGTGGGACAGGGACCCTGTCACCACTGCCAGGTGCTGAGGGGCAAAGACACTGGTCTTGGTCATCACAGCCTCCTGGAAATTCATGTCCATTTTGGCCAGGGAATGACAAGAGGTTCTAGGCAAAGGTCAATTGGCTTCAGACGTGTTCTTGAAGGAAATGACAAAGAGAAATGCTGATAGAATCAAGTGAGCATTTTCTATCTGAAAACAATCCAGCCAAAGGAAAAAAGAAAAGTGCTAAACAGGTCTGCCCACAGACTTCTCTTGCTCTGGCTCTTTCTTTTACCTTTCTTAGCATTGCTGTCATCTGTCACTGGCAGCTCTACTGTGGGAATTTCCTTTCTCTCTGACTTTTTTGTAGCACTTTCAGCACTGAGACAATCGGGAATTGTGGATATCACAATTCTAGCTTTCAGCTAAAGGAAAGGACCTCTTCTGCAAGGTCTTTCATTGTGTCTTCCATGATGTCTCTTCCAAAGATATAATGAAATCTGCTTGCTTGAATCAAAGAAATTGGCACTGCTCAGACCCACGCAGCTGCTACTTTTCTCTAATGGGTTCTTATACAACTTCCAGATACTGAACTGCCCTTTGTATGTGATCTTTCTATCTCTTTGCTTCTGCCACTTGTTTTTTATTAACTCATAGGATTCAGGTATCCTGCTGAGGTATCATACAGTAATGTTGTTGCCTTTGTCCTATGATGCCCATGAAGAAATAAACCTACCCATTCCTCATTTTTCTGAAGTTACCTACTCCAGCAGTACAGCACGAGTGTGTTTTGCCTTGCCAATGCAGTAAAACTAAGACAGCAACAAAGCTTTGTGGGAAAAAATCTGTCCCTGTGCTTTTCCCAACTCTCTTGTAGGTTTGCTGGTGCTGCCAAGGTGTGTTTTGGTGGCATGTCCTGCCCGCCCTCCTGCCCTGTGGGGGTGGTCCCCCCTAGATATTTGATTGGTTTTTGCTACATTTTTCAATTCAGTTTGTGCTTTTATTCTCTGGCCAACTCCCCCCTTCATCTACTTCCCTCTGTGCTGAGGGTTTTCCTGCCCTCTCAGCCCTGCTCCCCATTTCTGTTCATCTCAGCAAGCCCTGGGGCTCCCTCAGTCCCCAGCAGGAAGGGACACCACCCCTGTCCCCTGGGCACACACCCAATGTCCAAGTTGCTCTAATGCTTTCCTTTGCCGCCTTTCTCTCCCCGCCCTCTGTCTTGAGGCGAGATCTGTCTTTCCTTATACCAGAGAGTGTGAGCAGAGAGAAACCAGACTCAAGGCAAAATTCCCATTAACTTCAGTGGGGGCAGGATTTCACCTCAAGTGTTTCATGTTCTGGGCACTGGACAACAACATGAAAGGACTCCACACTTGTAAAACCTGAGACACCGCAGTCATTCAAGCCAAGCAAATGCAGATGCAGTTCCTGGTTCTCCCCTCCAAGCCCCTCTTCACAGCCACACTTGCTCCTCCAAGACCTGTGAAGGTCATTAATCTCTCCTCTTAGCTGTTTATTGTTGCCATGTTGGCGGCTATTGCTGAGCAAGGAGTTATCCCTGCACAGCCTGAGCTGGGCTCTGACTGTTACTGCTGCTGTCCAGCAGTACCTGAA
This sequence comes from Vireo altiloquus, assembly GCA_013396875.1. NCBI lineage: Eukaryota > Metazoa > Chordata > Aves > Passeriformes > Vireonidae > Vireo > Vireo altiloquus. The sequence continues at coordinate 387,070 of VZRF01008083.1, forward strand.
GCCTTGTTGTCTTCCAAGTGTGCTCTCCTTCAGTCCAGCCTTCCCATCTTGTCTGTGTTATTGCTACTGATGAGGTTTTCCAAGCCTCTTTGGCTGCTTCAGTCATGCAGGTTCCTCTGGCTTTCTTGGATACCCATTTCCCCAGCACTCCTGTGTCAAATCAGTGAATTTCTGAAATCCTGCTATGTCTGCCTTGCTCTCCAGTTGCCTTCTGATGATATGTTTTCAGTTTTACCTCCACTGCTGCCCTGAGTACCAGCAGGCACCCATCAGCACCCACATCTCTCTGCAGATCACAGCATTGCCTCGTGCCGCATGGCTGCTCTGCCTCTCAGGCACTGCTCACTGTCCTACAGTCGCTTTACCCTCAGCCCCCCTTATTGCTGCAAGCCACTGATCTATCCCAGCACTGCCATCCCTCTGGCTGCTGACAGCCTGTCTGTCAGCTTACCCTGGGGTCCAGATTTTGCTGCTCATTGGTCTCTTGCTGAGCTGGTGTTCTGTCCCTGGGAGGATTGCTGCAAGAGCACAGTGTTTCCAAGTAGACATCTCTTCTTGTCTGTACAGTTTATGCTCCTGGCTCTTTACTGTCATTCCTGCCTTTCACTTGTTTTGTAGGTACCCAGGGTAAGAGGTCCTGTGCTCAGATTCCCCTGGCACTGAATTATTTGAATTTTGCTGCACTGCATTACAACCTACTGTCTGAGAAATGTACCTTGCATTTCACCATCTCAGTTCTCACTTGAACACCTTCCACACAGCCCATTTTTCAGAAAGAGAAGTAACAATTTAACATGGCCATGTAGTTAGTGCCTTTAAAATTGAACAAATCCGTTCTGTTTGGGCCTCTCTTTTGGGCCTGGTATTTTCCTGACCTGATCACTCAATGGTCACACTATTTGATGTACATCAGCTGAGCATTCTATTCTGGCTGGCAGAGATCCTCACTGGCTTGCCTGAATGCTCATCTCCTGGTGCCAGTCTGCTGGGACTACTGCTCTGCCTATTGCTGTGGTCACAGATGGCCTCTTACCAAGCAGCAGCAGGGAGTTTCCTTGGCACTATTCCTTCTCCAAGTGACCATGGGCTACCTTACTCTCTACAGCACGTGGAGTCCTCCAGTACTTTGTTAGATGCCCAGACATGAAACATGGTTTAATCATATGTTAAAGACTATTTATTTTCCTCAGAGAAATGCAGTTTGGGAGTTGTTCTAAGGACAGTATCTTATTTTCTACTGTAGTACTAAAAAAGAAAAAAAAAAAAGAAAAAAAAAGTCACGTAGTTGCTTTGTGTAATTACATATGTCATCAGGACCTCTCTGGGATACTGGCACTGTGGCATTGCTCAAAACCTCTAAGTTGAATTCATGGACCTAAAGAAAACAGAGGAGAGAAATGCTTCTTTTGGTCTTGCTCTACCCAACAGTATGCTGAGACTGTTATCAAACGCCCAGGGCTGCTGAAATTTGTTCTGCTTTGTTCACAGTCATCCTTCTGTGGCAGCAGGCTGGAGCTCTGGTTGCCCCATAGAGACTGAAGCCCCCAAGGTCTCCCCGTGCCTGCACCTGGGCTTTCCAGAGTGAAGAGAGCTGCATGTCTGTACAAATGGTCAGATTTCTTCTTTTGGTTGGGGCTTGTCAATCACTGCCCTGCAGAAACCTACAGACATCAGATGCGGAGGATTAGTGTCAGGCTAATTTTGCCCTAATGTTCTCCTCCTGACCTTTGTGCTGAGGTTGCAGAATGCAGACACACATTCCTAGTGACTTCCTCTGTCACACGGCTCTGTCTGCAATACCCCCAAGATGCTGGTGCTGCAGCACCTCTCTGGCTGGCTGGATGCCCTGGGGCATTTCTGCCAAGCTTTACTTGCCAGGAGCTGTGTTGGCTGAATGGCTCATCCGTCTCAGTGAGCCTAATGCTGCACCACAAGAGGTGCACACTCTTCCTACACTATTAGGTATAATCATATTACTTAGTCATTCTTTTCAATATTCAGTTTACCTGCCTTCAGACAGTGGCAGATGCTGTGGTTACCTGGCAGTTTTCTCCCTGCCACAGGCAGACCCAGACTCCTTCCGGCGTTGGAGGATGAATGATGCCTGTTCCTGCAGACCTGCCTGTTCTTTATCACTGTCTTGTAAAAACAAATGGTCTGCAGCTTTGCACTCATGGGTGCACTCTGCGGAGCTGGGCAGGGAGACCATCTCTAGCTTCAGCCACTTCTTGGGCTCTCAGAGGCTGTGATCCACAGGGCCTTCCTCCCTGAGGATCGTTTAGATACTGCTCAGAGTTCACTCTTCCTCCCCTCTCCAGAAGCAGTGGGAGATCCGGATGACAACAGCTCTGCCTTTAGCTGTCTCAACAGCCACCTTGATTGCCTTACTAGCCACAGAATGGGTTTGTGACCCAGATCTTGGTGGCTTTTCTCTAACTAATCCAGCTCTTCTGCAGTGCTTCATTCACCTTGTTGCACCCACAAGGAGGATTTTTTTCCAGACAGTTCAGAAGAGGACAGACAGCTTTCCCTGGTGTCCCATACCTGCTCTACCCTTGTGTCCATTTTTTTTCCCAGGGCAGTTTTTCACTATTTTGAATATGGTTTAGAACAGTTTCTTTCACTCATCATTCCTGCAAGCTGGAAGCACATATCTCACAAACGACTGTCATTAACCAGGGAATATTTAACATCTCTAAACTCATAGATGATGCCAGATTTCTCATCTGTGTAATATAAATCTCAGTTTTCTTCTTGGGCAGTTTCATTTGCTGGGAACAAGCCATTTGTCTGACACTGTTATCCACTGGTTCTGTGGTTTGGATATTACTCCTTGCTGAAGTCTCACTCACTCCTTGTTAGTTCCTGTGTGTGTTGAGAGCAAGAGCAAGTAAGTAAATAAAAAAGCTTTACCTTCATTTTCATCTTTTCATGGCTATGACCATGGCTCAGTACAAGCATTCAGGTTTTGCCCTCACTTGCCCCCTACTCAAAGTATCTCTACTGACTTTCTACCTTCTGTAGCTTGGAGTCTATTTGTTAATCCTACAACCTACTAACAGCACATCCCAAATGCTGGGGCCAAAGCTGGGAAAATCAAGGTAACAATATACAAAGTTGTTGCACCTGTGGCAAAGACTGAGCCATGTGCACAGAGATTGATCTTTTACTGCCTTCTCCAAAATACTCTGCCTTGCAGGCTATTTTCCTCCCTCAGCTTCTAAGCAGGTTCGTATATCCAATGTCTAGCTCAAGACCTCCTACCAGCATGACCTCCTACCTTGAAATCACTCATTTTATTAAAACATTCCTCCAAGGTAGTCTGGGTCTGTTTCACAAACAGGGAACCACAAATTCCAGAAGTTCAACCCTTTACTCAGGGGAAAAAAAAAGTTAAATTAATTTTAAAAAGAAACTTTTTTTGGATGAAAACAAGCAATAAGAAGAATGTTTTATTCCTATATGATAGGAGAAGAGAAAGCTTTAGATGTTCAGATAAAATGGCAGATTAGAAAGTCAGACATTTCTGATTTCTAATATAAAATCAGGATAACAACATTTCCTTGAGTGGAGGGTGAGGGATGTTAGAGAGTGCAATGGGGGGTAGGAAGGGAATGCTGGGACGTCAAGGAACTAGTAAATATTTCATAGAGTAAAAGTTACTTCCATTAGGCTCTTCTGTTTACTTCATCTAGGCAACACAGGTGCTTGCAGATCCCACTCCAAATGCATGTCTTGTATCAGGGCAGAACCTGCTGTTATCTTGAACTAATAGAGTTCTGTCTGTCTACTGTAATGAGGAAAAACCACAACTTCTTAGAAGCATATTTTGGAAAAGTAAATAAACAAAGAAATTGTGACTTCTAAGGGAGTTCAAAAGTCTCAGTGGACAAGAAGGCTGAACACCAGATTTCCTTAATTTGTATTATGCGTTTTTCTAAGTAGCAAGCAAAAAATTACAAATTTAAAATAAAAACTATCAATAACATAGAAATGTGCTTGAGATTGAAGGATTTGTGTCAACATCTGGACTTGGTGCTTGAAAACTTGATGGCTGAGGTCATTCCACTTTATAAACCCAGTTTATGAACAGTATACACAGCCTATGTACAAGTGAAAAACCTGGAGTCACATAAACAGGGTATTTCATTCCTGAACATTGAAATAACAAAAAGGGCAGAGCCAAAGGGTTCCTCTCAGCATATGGACTTTAAATATATGTGGAGGGCCTATGTGACATAGAAATAGTAACATTGGAAATACAGAAAATGGGACTGAGCAATATTTATATTACCTTTTTTTTAAAGGGGTGAAGGGTTAAATTTGTTTAATGATAGGCTGATTTGGTCAAGGATATGGGCTCCATCTCCTTTCCAAAGCTCTCTCAACAAACAAAATTAATAAAATGTTTTTATAGAAACAAATTCTTAGTGAAATCTAAAGCCATTTCTCCCAGTAAACATATTTATTTGTTAAAGCGAGTATAGAACACCCTTGCTTTATGGTCAAAACTGAAATTAAAAAATTAAATGGACTGCTCCTTCAAATCTTTGGCACCCTTCTCTCCTATGCACCTTCTTGCCCCAGCCAGGAGGTCAGAGCTACCCAGCAGTGCACAGGGATTAATTGTGACAGCTATTAGCAAATCTACTCTGCTCTCCCTATGGAAATGGAGAGCTGTTTCCACAGCCACATATTGGCCACACATTTTTTTGGATGAAATTAGCAATCACAGGAAGCTTAAGGGCAGCTGTGCAAGCACACAGTTCTTCACTGTCTCAAAACCCAAAGCCCATGTCTCTCAAATCCAGTGATGTTTCTGAACACACCAGTGCAATGCTCTGCAACAGCCAAAGGGACAAGCAGCCTGCAAGAACTCTTAGGAGAGAAACAGCAGGAGGACCAGAAGTCAGTGTGCCACTGCCTCGAGGCTCCTGCTTCGTGAGTGCTGCAAGACACACCAGGGCCCGGTGATCTCATTTCAGAGAGCACGGGGAGGAACTGCAAAGAATAAAGGATGCACGATGTGGATCAGAGGTCTGGAAAAGCATTTGTAGAGGGAACCTGCTGTGGCTAGGATTTTCAATTTCAGAAGTGAAATTATTCCTCCTTTATATGGCTGTAATGGAAATCGGTGAAATTAGGAATGGTTTGTGGGGAAAAACCAGAGAAAATTAGATGCTGTTTGTCACAACAGACTCAGAGATTGCCAAAGTGCATATCCAACAGTAAGTTTGAAACAATCAAACATCAGCCCTTTTTCTTACAGTTCTTAATTACTCTCTGAAATCTGTCATCACAGGATAGGGCTGAAAAAACAGCTGAGTGAAAAAATAAATTGATTTGTTATTTGAAATTGAACACTATCATAGCTGATATGTATATCTATGCGTTATGAGCCCAGTGCTTCAAACTGAACTACTTACTGCAGAATTCCTTATCTCATTCTGTAGTTGCCTCTTTCTCCATGGAGCTCTAACATGGCCTAAAACACACTAGGGACAGGACTGGGGGCTGAAGGGGCTGGGGCTGATCCAATTTCCTGGTTTCTGTATTCTTAAGACAGTTATGGGCAGGTGGCCAGGCAGTGTGCAACCATGTGAGCATCTTCATGAATATAGATACTACAGTCATTGATAGCTTGGAGTTGTGAGGAAGGAGTGTAGAGGAAGATCACACCAGAAGACCTGATTCCTGGGGACTTGGACACTTATCCTTCATGAGGGATTCGCATCTAAACTCAACTTAATTCACTAGTCTGAAGATGAATGAACAGTGATGATGGTATCCTTTTGGGAGAAGCTTATGACCTTCACCTAGCTGATGACACAAACAAAGAAAATGCCAATGATTTGCATGAATCATTGCACAAAATGCTTAGGTTTGTTCCACCAAAATTTCCCACAAAGCAATATTGATCTGAGGTTGTCTTTAAAATAAAAAATCTGACCACTTAGACTTACAAAGTCTTTGTCAACCTTGTCAACAATAATTAGAAGCTCTTCTCCCTTCTCTGACCCATGTTTGTTTAGTTGCATAAAATAACTTTGAAACAGGTCTGTCTTTCTGTCAGGTCAGACCACAGCTCAGATGGCAGCAGCTCTGTGACAAATAAATCTCTTGGGAATCATGGACCAGAAAGCAAATGAGAAATCATAAATGGGTTGTGGATGAAAGTATGTTACCAAATTGTGATAACTTTCAATCCTGGTAGTGGCACCCAATGGACAGCAGATGTGATTTCATGCTAGTCTGGGCCTGCAGATGATACAGAGAGGGCCAACCTCTGCAAGGCGAGTTAATCTAATTTACATGCACCGCTCCTAACCAGGGCCAAAGACAAAGGAGAATAATGGAATGACACAGAGAACTTTTAAAGAAAGAGAAAATCTTTCACATGTTGAGGACTAGTAGCAATCAAAATCTGTTCTTAGCTGATGGCTGTGCTCATTTCATGTCATACACAAGTTGGAGCAGCACAGCCCAGAGGGCTTTGCTTTGGATGTCTGGACAAAACTAAGGATTTACAATGTTACAAATGCACAAGGATTTTTCCTGATGACACTAGATATGAGCTGATATCGTGACTATGGGACAAGGAGGAGAAACTGGAGACTGTCACTGAAGTTTCTTGGTAGATGGGCAGAAAAACCTGTCCTTCAGCATGTTCATTTCAGCTCAGTTGTACATGGCCCCTAAGTCCAGCAAGGTGAAAACCTTGGACAGAAAAAGAAATATTGTTCTGTTCATTTTCTTCAACATGTCAATCTGTTTTGCGGTCTCATACATTTGTTTAAAAATTTCTGACTTTTTTTCAGGCAATTTGTCGCTTGAGACCTGTATTTTCATTCTTTGAATTTTGCCAGTCACTTCAAGAGTTTCAACACCAAGAAAACATCTTCTCTCCACAACATCACAACAAAGGAGTTGCATCTTCCATTTTCAGACTCAATCTAACAATTTATCAGAGCAAATCTTTCATAAGATTTTTGAGTGATTTCTTTTCTCTGTCATGAAAATATTTTCTTATTTACAGGTTCAACATTTATGCTAATGTTGTATTTCAGACACTATCTGCATGGTGTCACTTTTTCCTTCATGGGTGAAAATTGGTGACAATAGGAACTTTAGCTATTTGTGCTTTTTCAAAAAAAGATACTTGTACAGAAAAAAATGTCCTGCATTTCCAGTGTAACAGTGAACATACTTGCTTAATGTGTGTGCTCACAAGATGTACATGCCTTCCCTGGCCAGAAAAAATGCTAATGGAAGAAATTCTTCAGGAGTAAGGAGGTATGTTACTGTAACTCTCTTGAGTTCTGTAAATGTGTGATGTACAATTTTGGCTCAATTTTAAAAAATTTGTATCACATTTTAATTTTGCCTTTTTTTCTCCCAAAATTCTTATTATAACATCTTGCATATTTTCATATTAAGATTAATTTCCTTCCCATTTCTTAGTATTCCCTGGAGACGGCAAAACAGCTTGACTACCATTAAACATGTCTTTTACATTGGAGCCCAAATATTTGATTGGACTGGTTGTTTCAGTGACTTAATCACCTAATAGTTGAGATTCTATTTCTGTGATAGAAATTGTCAGTGAGTTTGGAAGATCAGTTTCATTGCTGGAGACTGGAAATAATCTCCTTCCAAATGACATAAATAGTTGAACAATTCAGGAAAAATATGCCCTGAATGTACATCCAATGCAAACTTTGGCTTAAACAAGTCAGAACATCATGTCTGTTTTTCTTTAAATTCATTTTTGTAGAATACTAAGTGTCTGCTTGAGTTATATTTTAAGATTATGGCATTATTAAAATTGTGCTTTTGTGCATATATGCTCAAAGCCACATTTATGATTTTTTTTTCTCCAAGCATAGTCTTATATTGCTTAATGTTGCAAACTGCTCATTTTTAAACAGATGCAATCAATATCACAATCTTCCAACATCTGCAGTGCAGAAACAGAGAGAACCTGGAGGGTTGAGGCTTTCCAAAAGGAAATATCATGAGATGAAAGTGAATTAATATTTGGAAACTAGATCTCATATATTTTTCTTAAAGATGGATTCTCGATAAAATCTCAGCAGCCTTTCTATTTCTATTTAAATAAAGCATGTTCTTTAATGGTTAATAACAGCATCACTCCAAATCTACATATTAGTATACGTTCTACGTTTTAAATTGTTTTTATAATTGCTGGTCGGTGAGTGTATATCAAACCTGGCAAACTAGACTAGTGCTCACTCAGCTCCTCGGTTTGGCTGGAAGGAGAGCCAAAACACGTTCCTGAAACTGAAGGAGAAAACCTGAGGTGTGGCACGGAGCAAGAGCAGAGAGTAGATGTGCTCCATAAAAAGGTTCTTTGCCTGCTTTTCTAGTAGTATTCACATTTAACACACTAATGTCTTTGGAAGCGGTAATTTTATGGCAAATCCAAGGATGTAAACACCCAAGTTATGTTCCAGCACTAACAGCAGAAAAAAGCCTTGTCATAATGCCAGGAATTCTCTTGGAAACTTTGGGTGAGGACTTTGGAGAGGTAACTGCTGCTGAGGAGAAGGAGGAGGTTTGTGGCTCTGTGGTGAAGGTGCTGCTTCCCCACTGCCCGCCAGCCCAGCCTTGCGGACTGTAACATCAGATTCTGAGCAAACCCAAGGGGAGGGCACGGCAAACTCAGCATCTGAACGTGAGTTCCAGTGACTTTACCACCACCATTTTCCTGTGTGATTGTTAGGAAATCGAAGGCTGGTCCAGTGGAAGGCAGCCTGACTCCCTGTGCAGCCCTGGACTGCATGGAGTGGTGGTGGGTGAGATGCCTGGGCTCCTGCTCCATGCAAGAAGTGGAGGGGAGAGAGGAGTCAGGTCCTCAGAATGAAGGTACAAGTGAAGTAGACATTGCTACTCACCCTCACAGCAGGTCTGGGCTTGGTTATTACCATGAAGAGCTGTCTGGGAGCTCAGCTGAGCTCTGCTGACAGTGGGAGCAGTAGCAGCACTACCTGGAGAAGGGCAGTGCACAACACGTCTGAAACTCCACCTTTGGAATTAAATTCACAAAATATTTCAGGCTTTGACATAGTTTGACATAGGATTTTATGGTCACCTTAAAAGGGTGAGGCTGAAGTGATGTGTCAGGCAGGTGGGAACTTCTCCAGATCTCCTGTGCAGCTCATTCTGTGGCTAAAATATCTAAACAATTATAATTTAGATACAGCTAAACAGATACTGGATTGTTCTCACTTTTTGTAAAATAAATTCACTGCCAGACTGAGACATTGTATGCCAAGTTACAGACTGGAGTGCATTTTATGGCTGAGTTATAAACCCCTGGAAGAAGAGGTTTGCAATGTAAATGCTGACACAGCCAGAGCTGTAACAGACTGAGAGGTATTGCAATGATGTCTCATTTACCTCTAGCAAGGAGCATATAAGAAAAAACAATAATGTGTTCCTGCTGCTACAGATCATTTAATCAGTAAAAATTATCTCTGATTTTATTTGGTAGGTTAAAACTACAAAGGTTGTGCATTGATTAAGCAAGAGTAACAAGTGTATATTCCTCTGCACCACAAGATTTACATATGTACACGTGATAAAACATTTATTTTAAATTTATTAAAAACAATTTTACAGAAAAGGAAAATTTAAAAAAAACAGAAAAGCATAACAAAAGGTAAGCAAAACCACAGCAGTTTGTTGCAAATGACTGCAGACATCACAAAAGGTGACTGTTGTGTGTGATTGAGCACCCAAATTGCACCCGGTGCTGCCTTTTTTCCAGATATGAATAATTTACAGCAGAAACCCCAGAAATACTCTTCTGTAGCATGACATCTGCTTAACTGAGGAGGAAACACTTGCATTAAACTAGCAAGTTAAAAATGGGAGGACAGTCATTCGTAGGTAATCTGAAGAGAGCGGTCTGGAAATTTTGGCCACTGACTGCCAGTCTCTGCCACTACCCACAAATGCAGCACACCTGTTGGGGATGTACATGGTGCAGAATTTGCTTGGTCAAGTTGTCTACAGGTTGGTCCTGTGTAAGAAGCAGTGCCTACGCCTTGCATTCTGTGCTGCGACCTCTCTGATGTCCATTACTGGCTCTGGTTTGGCAAGCTGCACTGCAGAATAAACCTTCTAATTCTGAGAAGTGGTTTTTCAGGCACCGCTGTCATGTCTGGAAGAAATATGCTCAGCCTTCTGGAGCAGACAAATAAGTCTATCCGTGCAATGTACAACATTCTCTCCTATCCTTTATAAAACTGAAATGACTAAAATAATATTTCAGGAGAAGATTTTGCTCTCCTTGCTCCAGTGTGCTTTGGCAGTCCTCATGCAGTGAATAGTTTCTCCAGCTTCAGTGGAATGCCTCTTGGATGAAGATAGGGCTCACGGTGAATTTAGCTGGCCTGCTGCTGCTGCAGGAATTCAGGAACATGCTCTTACACATTATACAGGAAAATTACACAAATGTCCAACGACAAGTATATATTATTGACATTGTATCCAAGAAAAGTTATTGTATACATGAAAGAATGTGTCTTTTTGGCACTAGCTGAAATGAGAACAGTCAGGAATTTGTGGTCTGGGCTCTTTTTAAGTCTTTACATGATGAGACCAAGCAACAGTTTCTGAGCCTTTTTGCAATACTTCCCTGTATTGGTCCTCTTCCCTGTCCCCTTACCAACAGTTCTGCACAGCTTGCTGAGTGTCCCCTTGAGCTCTGAGATTACTGATAAATCCTACATTTTTCTGCTCAGGCACAGGAATCAAATTGAAAAACTCAAACTGATTTTCTTTTCTGTAATTTGTTTATTTATCCTCCTGCAAAGCAAAGGCAGTCTTTACTCTGTAATTTAATGTCCGCCACTTTTTCCAGGTTGGTTTGGTATTTCCTTTGCAAACCTCAATTGTTGGCATCAAAAACTTGGCCATTTCAGCTCTACAGAACTAAAACTTGGCAAGCAGATTGTCAGCTAGCATTTAATTTATTCTACTAAAATATCTTGCTTTTTCTGAGTAATCTATGACCAGTCTTTATCCCTGAAATCCTCACATTTCTAGGTCTCCTGAAAGTGAATCACTGGAAGCAACTGGCTTGAAAATACTGCTGAATACCCTCACAAACACGTGAACCAGAGACTGCAGAGCCCAAATTCTGTGCCAAAATGCAGCTATTGTTCTGTCTGACTGTCTGTCTGTCTACCTGCAGACAGCCTTTCTTAATGCTTCTCCATATCAGACCAAAGTCTTTCAGCAGAAACTGAAAGGTAGTCCTTACCAAAGTCAGAAGGGCATAGAAGAAGGCACAGAGTAAATCTCTCCTGGTGCAAGATTTGGGCTGTGTCACCTCAGTGCTCTGGCAAGGTATTTCCTGTTCGAAAAGGAGGCATAGCATAAAGGAGTTTCTACTTCCAGTAATATACAGGAGACTGTACCAACTAATTATATTTAAAAACGGTGGGGTCAGGGTGTAGAGAGGCCCAGATGAAGCACCGTAATAGAAAAACTCACCCTAACCCAGAGCAGTAGCTTGCAGCCAGAAGAAGGCATAAGACAAAGAGGCTGTTTTGTAGGGCAGGTGAGTTAGGAAGTGGAAAAAGCCCTTTACCACTGCCTGTAAAGATAAAAGTGTAAACTGTATCCAAGTGCACTCCAATGCTGATAGTCAGGAGTGAAGAAAGGCAGCTCTGAAAGCTCCCTGTGAGCAAAAGAAGGAATAGGTTTCACAGAATCACTGAATATTCTGAGTAGGGATGTACCCACAAAGATCATTGAGTCCAAATCTTAAGTGAATGGCCTGTTCAGGGATCAAACACATGACCTTGGCATTATCAGCAACCTTAATTTTAGTGACAAGAGACAGTCCTGACCTTTCCTGACCACGAGCTGACATTCCTCAATGTGTGGTGTCTCCAAGTGTGGGTTGACAGTCACTCAGCCCTTTTCCTGGGTGGGTACATCAGGGTGGCATCCCAGCAGCATGGGGAGCTCACTTCAGCAGACAAACCCTCTGGTAGCCAGCCTTGCTGCCATGGCCCAGTGTGGCACATTCGTCCAGAGGCAGCTGATAATTAAAACCTGGCCCCAGGGGTAAAAAAATATATTTAAAAAATATTTCTAGGAAAAATAAAATAAGTGCTTATTTGTCAAAAAATTGTGGGTAGAATAAGTTGGAGCTGCTCAAAGGAGTATAGCTAAGGATGATAATATTTAGATTTCTTCCTCAGAAAGCCATGGAAAAGCAAGTGCAAGTCCTACGCTTCCCATCTCTGGCCCCATCACCTCACCAAGGCTATGGAGTTGGTGGGAGCTGGATTCTTTTTGGAAGAGCAGGCGGAACAGGGGAAAGACTTCCTGACCATGATCTCGACACAAGATTCCTGGGAAATGCAGCAGACACTACCTGATTCCTGGCAAACCACACATACAGGTAGTAGGAGTTTTTAAAGGAAGGCCTCTTGTATAAGTGCCCATTTTGGAGGGGAAGGAGGTACTCAGAGCCCTGTGGTTTAACTGTTGGGAGCAGCTCCATTTTTGGAATGAAAGTAATGAAAGGCTGCTTGGGTTCATGGTGCACCTTAAGTTCTTGCTGATTGACATGGGAAAAACTGTTCAAAGCCTACTATGCCAGGATGGATGACATTATTTTTCTGAACCCAGTTGCAGGGTATTCTCTTGGGATAGGTGGCATACCATCTGACTCATCTGCTAGTAGGGTGTGCTGCTAAGTGACCACAAGTTAAATAAACTTGAATTCCTCAGTCATGACTGAGGGATAATGAGGAAAGTTCCCTTCAGCTCTGCAAGTAGCTTCTGCAGGTGTTGAACATCTGGAACTCCCTCAGCTCCCAAAATCTATTAACTATGGAGAAGAGAACAGACTGAGTAGATTATTGTGGGTTTGGATGAAACAAGAAATCAGACCTTTCTGATGAACAAACACTGCTCATAAGTGATTGCTACAATCACTGTTCCCATGCTAAATGGCTTCTCTCTGGAAGTTACCACAAAGTCTTTGCTTTTCATGAAAACCATATAAGCAGAACAAGTTACCTGGTCAGGACAGTACATATAAAACACTCAAATAAATTCTCAGGCATGTGAGTCATTTATTTCTTCATATGTCAAGAAAACAGAATACATGTATAAAGCCACATAATTGTGTAAAGATAACTTGTGCTGAAATTCAACAAAGCATGTTATTTTTAGTTGCGGATCATAAGTGGACATTTTACAGAGAAACCTACAAAAGCTAGTTGTGCTTTCTGGTAGTAATTACCTCCCACAAATATGACTCACTTCTGCAGTTTAAATGCAATGGTTTAGTGTCCCAAAATCAACAGTTTTATAAATAAATCTCTGAATCACAGACTGAATGCCTGAAGTGTTTAAATATTTCTTACTGGCCTGGGAAGTAGTTTGTATTTAAGGTTTTTCTTCATAACAAATTCCCAGTGAGAAGGACTGACACCGAAAGGGACTAAATACAGACAAAGTAGGAAGGCTGCAGATATATAGGCTGCTCCAGAGGTCTGGAGCAGAATAGCATAAACTTAGTTTTCTTACTCTTAAGTATTTCTGCTAACAAGAATTGGGACTACCAAGCTAGATGTCAATAGGACCCAGGAAGAAATTCAATTTTCCTGTTTCATGGCATCCTCCTCTATGCAAAGTGTACCAGGAGCTGATGTTGCCTTGCTCCATAGAGCAAGCAGTACTGGGGGGACCGTTTCAGGTTTCCTGAGGGTGCAAATCATCTCCATAAGAAATGGGGAATGACCATAAAAGAAGAGGCCTCTCCTCAAAAAGCCAGCAAGGCTAAAAAAGAAAATAATTTCACTTTGCAAGATAATTGGATTTTATGTTGTGAAAACGACAGTTAATGTAATAGTTAATAACTATAGTTAACTTGTAGTTAGGGGTTTTTTTTTAATGACATGAGGTTTTTCGCCTGAATGCACTCAGGTTTGCTTCCTGCCTGACGTTTAGCACAGAAGTGCTCCTGCAGGATTGCGATCGCTGCCGGTGCGGCGCATCCGCGCTCCCACCGGGAATGGCTGCACGGTCGAGGGAGCAGAGCGGCATCAGGCATCCTCCGTCCTGCCTGCTGCTGCTGCTCAACATCAGCTTTCAGCTCTTTCTGGGTTCGCTCCCTGCTCTGCAGCTGTTCCCGCGGCCGGCCCGTCTGCCTGGAATTGGCAGGACACGGGGAAACACATCGGCTCTGCGGCCGCCAAGGGCCGGCCGTGCCAGGGCTCGGGGCCGGCTCCTGCCGCTCCTCCTGCCCCGCCGGGGACCCAGCGCTCCCGGCCGAGCAGCGCGGACGGAACGGGAGCATCCCAGGAGCTGCATCCCCGGAGCGCTCCGGCTGCCGCAGGGAGCTCTGCGCCGGGGCAGCCATGCTGGCAGCCGCGCTCCGCCGGGAGCAGCGCACGGACCGCGGCAGAAGGGCAGAAAAGGAAGGAAAAGAACACCAATCTCACCTGTGGAGCTTTACCCAAAGGAAAATCAGTTCTCTCAGAAAAAAATAAACAAAAAAAGCATGAATTTTTGCTGTGTCCTTTTGTGGATTCTTCTAATTTCACTGCACATTAAACTCTGATTTTCTCCAGTTAGACAAAAAAAACCAAAACAAAACAACACAACAAAAAACCCCCAAACTCGTCCCTCCCCTAGCTGACATTGCCATACCAGCATAGCTTGCTTGACTCATGGTGACCTAAATAATACTAATCTGATCAGATAGAAAAGCAGAAATATTTATACGTGTACACATGTTAAAAGTCAGTTAACTTGGAAAACAAAACACAGAAGACAAGAAATGTAGATAGTTGAAACGTGTAAACCATCTATCTTTATTTAATTACAATCTGTCAGTTAAAATCACTATTGAATGTTGGATTTCTACTGAGAAGTTATGTATCATAAGTGACAGCATAGAACATGCAGTCCTTTTTATTTATATTTAATAAGAGAAAAAAATTACAGAGAAAAAGGAAAAGGCAGGAGAACAGAACGCTAAAGAAATAGGAGCTGAATAAAAGAGAGAGAAGCAGGAACATTTTAGATGGATCATCCACAGCAATTAATCAAAGATTTCTAAAAAGTTCAAGCCCAGACTCTGTAGCCTTATCTTGGCTAAGAAGTCTCAATGTGATCTACAAAACAGCCCACTTACGAGTAAATGCATTCACCTCTTGGCTGACTCATCCTCAGACATTTGCCTTTCTCCTTTATTTATGTTTCAGCTGCTATAAAATCTCTAATGCTTCTTCAAACCCACCTTTGTGGAACACACGAATCACTGCTGTTTCTACTGCACAGCCACTCAGAAACCTGCTGTACCAGCCCCAAAACCAGCAAATTCTCCACCTGTGAGTTTTCAGAATTTTATTGGCAACAAGACAGTGAATATATTTTCTCTCTCATCTTACCTCCAGCAACTGGAGAGTGATAACCTTGTCAGGCTCAGTTATATCCATTTACATTTATTTTATCTAGAAATAGATGTTCCTCTGATATTATGCAAGCAAAGATTAGAACAAAGCACATCATTACAAATATTGCAAGGCTCCATTTTTGATGACTGTGCACAATATATTTTAACCAATTGTATAAACTTCCTACAATGACTCACTGTGAACTGCAGACTCTTGTGAGGGTTGCCAGCCACTAAAACACTTGCTTTCCACAAGCTGTTTGCCCTGCTGCAGCTAGCAGGCACACACGGCCTAAGACTTCCTGAATTAATGCAATTTCAAAAAGTGCAAGGTCTCCTGATTCTTCAACTTAGAGTTTTACGTTATTATTTTGCATTAAATACCAGTGCCTTGAAGAAAATCAATAGATAAGGTGGCACCATCAACATAGCTTTTTTTTTTTGCCAAGAAAAAGTCAGGAGTGTACTGGGAGTGAGGTACTAGAAATGAGCAGAAACTTAAAACTAGAAGGTGTGAGATCAAGAATTTTAACTAACAAGAACAAAATGGTAACAACACAGGAGTGAGATAAGCATGGACTTGCTGGTTGATCACAGGATTAGCGCAGCTGAGACAGGATTGTCCTGATAAATTACAAACATGATTATAGGATGCAAAACATGATCATAGGATACAGAAAAGCATTGGCAGCACATAGGAAGAATTCAGGCCCTTGTCCATGGCATTGGATACTTCTTCTGACAACTTTTATATAACTGGGATGCTCACATTCATTAAAGACAAAGTCAAATTGGGATAGGTACAGAGTAAGGCTATGAGATTAAGCAGTTTATTTTATGTGTAAACTACCTTATAGGAGAACAAAAACCAGTGGCCAAATAAAGCCAGAGGGGAGATATGATTGCTGTCTTTAAATCTCTCCTATTCATGTTATTGTTGCTCAGCAAAAAAATCTAGGCACAGATCTAGAAATACCATAGCAATGAAACACATTTGCAGAACTAAATAGGTTTGAAAACCCACAATGACTTTTCTGAGCAACACTTGAGAGCAATGCAGACATGCCACCCTTCCCAAGGCCAAGCCAGAGATCTCAGACTGGCCCAGTTAGCATAGAGTGTGTTGTAAGAAGGGTTGGCAGATTACCGGTATCTGCTGTGCTCGAACTACCTACCTATCCCTGCCTATTCCTACCCCTTGGTCAGCTTTACAAAGACTCTGAAGCCATGGGGACACTTAAATATCCTGAAAAGGCTGCCCATTTACTGCTGAGTCCTTCTCCCAGAGGGAAGCGGGTTTCTCTTTAATAGCTTGGGAAAAGACTATTTATCCTACCTTTCATCATGAGTCTACAAGGTGGAAGTAAAGGTTGCCTAAAATATAAACACCCCAAGGCTTAGCCCCTCAGGGAACAGGGCTCAGATACAGCCTCCCCTGCTGCTCTTGCTGAGGATAGCTGCTCTGTCATCCCCTCTGAGAACAAGTGAGCCGCTAAAGGTCACATTTCTCTTGAGGGACAGGGAGTTCCTGCACAGGTTGTGCCCTAGGCATAACCACAGCACAGCCTCCTCTGTCCTCGCCCGCTCTCTCCTCCCTGCAGAGAGGCCAGGCCTAATTGGGTTCCTATTTTTGCCCTTGCTACAGAACGCCTGAAAAGGAAGAAAATTTTCTTCACAGTGAAAAGAGTTTTGAAAGAGAAGAAATTCTCCCTGAGCCAACTGAGCTCAGTGGCTCTTGTGGTGTGCTCCCTACACATGTTCAGACACTTGCTGTAGATGCTCCAAGTCTTTACCTGGTATAGTTTCCTCTCCAATACTCTGTGTAGACATTGATCCTCTGCTTCAGATCACAACTGTTAAAAGCTTCAAGTGGCAAGTGTGCTGTCCCACCTCTGGCTGCAGTGACAGAGGGGACAGCTGCATAAGCGATGGAGGCAGGAGGCTGGCACATAATCCTGAGAATGCAGTTTGAAGCAGTGAAGAAAAGGGAGTCTGATTAATGCATCTGCAGTGCAAAAAATGGACAGCGATTATCCTTTTTTTCTCTATTTGTGACTTTGCAATGTGGATTGATCACAGAGCTCTGAACTCAGCAGATTTTCTCCCTGCAAGCAGCAGAAAACATTGATGCTTTATTTACAAAGAATTTCTGGAAAGCCTGTTGCACGCATGTATCAACAACTACTTGCTTGGGTGGTTTTGATTTAATAGGGTTTTGAAAAGCACAGGAAGAAAATTTCTCTTGTAGGGCATTTGACTTAGACGCGAGCCATGCCTGAAGGAATGAGTTCTTAGGAGTTTCAGTGCGTCCAGGTAAAGTGGGCTGGTATTGGGATGTGTATTTGAGTCTTTTCGCAAGCTCTGGGCCTGTGGCTGGATTGTATCTTGCTGAAGAGTTCAGCCTGTATGTAGGCAAGGCTCTGTGTAGAACTTACATTTGCTAAAATGTTTTGCTCAAGGCCTTGAGTTTTATAACATTTTTTATGACGATTGCTCTTTGGAGCAATACCTACAATATGTTCATTTTCCTTTTACTCCAAGCTCCAGCAATCACCCTAAAATGGCATTACATAACAAAGCACATCTGGCCTGGAAAAGGGCAGTTCAAATATTCTATATTTGGGTTGTGATCATTATTTTAATGTAGGTCTAGTGAGGGGATTTGAAGATAGATAATATCTCTAGAATTTGAAAAATGTTACCTTGTCCTTTTATGGTATTTGTTTTAACTGACCTTTCTTTATTTCCAGATTGTGGGAAAAGCCCTTCAGAGTTGACACACAGGAGAAATATGGAGTACAAGCAAGGTGTATCTAGAGTCTGCACGGACCCAATAGACCCTGCACTAACAGTTAACTGAGTGGGAGTTGCATCCCTCAAACACCACAGCATTTTGGCTATGTCTGAATTTCTGATTATTCACTCCCTTACAAATAGTTTCTAATTTCACAGTGTGCGGTAGCAAGTCTGAACACACAAAAATCAGGTCACTGTTATTCAGACATCTTTTATTTCAAAATAACCCAGTACCTGATGCAATTCACTTTAAATAGTACATCCTCAAATCATTGTTTTAGAAGCTTCCTTAAAATTTGTTAAGGGGCTTTTCTGCTTCCCTATTGAAATTTACAGTGGTCTGTTCAGCAAGGAAGAAACAAATCATGGTCCCAAATCTAAAAAATCTCTACACACACAGTTAGCTAAAATAAAGAAAAATATACACGTTAAGTCTTTGCAGGAACTGGATTCAGATAACCATAAAAGAGAAGTTATAAAATCTGACTGTGCCATCCAAAGCAAAGAGCAAACAGAAAAAGTCAGATCATTTAGTAACTTATCTCAATTTAATCAAGTTGCAAGCACATGAAGTACTCATTTGTCAGACAGCACTGCGATTTTCAGATGGGAAGCAAACCTTCAGGATTATTCCAAACAGGTCTCACATGTTATCTAAAAGTACATATCCATTATTTATAGCTAAAGTATTTCTCTTGTTTCATTTACAATGGAACTCACATTTGAACTTTTTATTGGCTTAAAAAGCATTATCCAGCCTGGTTAAAGACCTTAATTTTACAATGCAGACTGAAAAATACAGCACACACTCACGACAGAGCAGGTAAATATGAAGGACAAATGCATGGATGCTAATGTGAAAGGCAACAGATCTCACTCACATTGGGAAACAAGGGGGAACTGAAAGAGAAAAGACTGGGAAGTAAGCAGAAGAGGAAAGGAGACAAGAATAAGCACTAACAACCTGAGTCAACATTAACAAGAAAAGCCTCCCTGAAGGGAAGAGGTCCCTTTCTCACGACTTTTCTGTTTATTGATTCAAATGGAAGTAGATAGATACCACATCGTGGACCTGTTTTCTAATTAGCAAACTAAAAGCTATAATTAAAACATCTGATTTAAAGAATGTATGAAAAGCAATCTTACTGTTTTGACTATAATCTGTTTAGTCTGCCTTGAGCTTTTTAGGAGTTCAGTATCAGAGGTTATAAAACAGATGGAAAAAAAAGTAACACCAACACATTTTTTTCCCATAAGCTAAATAATAGGGCATGGAGTAGGTAGATACCACATAAGTGGTAGACAAAACCTTGATTTAGCATCTAGAACTTGTAAACACCCTACACATTGCAATTTTTAGTTACTGAAAATCAGTATTATATCTTTAGTCTGAAAAAAAAAAACAAACCCAAACAAAAAACTTCCCAGATAATTTTAGGATGCAGCAATGTGTCAAACTTGCTCATCAAAAAAGTTACAGTACACATTGCTTTTTCTTACATATTATATATAGGAAGGAGGCTTTCAGCACACTGCAAATCAGTTGCATATCCAATGTCATTAGCCTTAACATAGTCATCCCAAGGTTTTGGAGCTCTGCAGTGTCCCTGGTCACGCTCACAGCTTGCAGCAATCACGACTAGGTTGCAGACATACTCCCACCAGATTTTCTGGATCCAATGAAGCCACAAGAACATATGTGTTTGCACTGATCCCACGCTTAAGCTCACCACAGGAAAAGCTGCTCAGACTTGCTCTAAGCCTGCAGTTAGATGGAAGAAGACAGACAACTTCCAGGGCCTGACCCAATACCCACCAGCTTCTCATGGAGACTTGGCAAAGATGGCATTAGCCTGTCTGTCAGGCCCCTTGGCGTTCCGTGTCCAGCACACTCAGCTCTAAGGGCTGTTTCCAAACCAGGAGCAATATGTCTTATTTAAAACCTGCTGGTTTGCAAACTTACCTCCAAATACTCCCACAGGAAAACAGTGAAGCATCAAAACTCAATATCTCAAATTATTGACATACTGAGTTACCTGTGAGGGAAAACAAACACATTTCTCTAATCATGGAAACAAAAGATTGGTATTACTGCTGTGAACACTAATAAGGCCGTTTATACATCAGCAGTAATTCAAGTTTTATAACTTACTTTTTAGATCTTATTGATGACAGCAAAAATAATATGGGGAGGACAATGAACAGAAGAGATTTTCATTTTGGTAGAGCACCGAGGAAGTACAAGAGCCTCTGACTGTTACATCAATAATATACCTATTTTTTAGCAGTGAGATAGATGCTAAAAAGAGACTTAACAGAGAATGGATCAAAGATGGAGTTCTGCATGTAAAATAATCTTCACTGATCCCAAAATTATGTCGTCTTTACATGTCTTTAACATTTTTATTATTATGGTTAAAAATGTCAGTATCCAAAGAGTATCTGATAATGCCTTCCAGAGAAATACCTAGGAAGAAGTCAGTGAGTCAGGCAGTCATGTTTTTTTGGTTTTACAGTGGTGCTAAAGACAAAATTCATTTATAAGAGGGAGTATAAAATCTACACCTCAAAGTCTTGTAAATATCAGGGAATTTTACTGGTAAAACAGGTAAGAAAAATAACTATGCATTTCACCAGCTAAGCCCCACTAAATTAAAATTGCTGGGAGGTTAAATATGTACATATTTCTGCTGCCTTTCAACATTTTTACTGGTGGATCAATCAAGTGTTTCTCAGTGATCTAATTCTGTCCCTGCTTTGGAGCATGCTTGAGTAAATGGATCTTTTTTCTTTTTTTGGACATCCATGTGCTAAATTTGAACAAATATCTACAACTTCTGAGACTTTCCACAGAAAGGAGAAAAGACATCCCAACAAGATGGTGAGCCAAATTTTAAACAAGCTTAAAACACAGAGCTTCTCTATATGGTCAAAATAATACATTTTTGCTTAATTGCTTGATAGGTACTGATGAAAAATTTTGCTGAACTTCTGACTTGAAAGAGTCAGACTGCAGGATTTAGCCAGCAAAGGAAACTCCTGCCTAATCAGGTAAAATTTCAACCAACCAACAGCTGAAATTATGGCCAACTAAAATCTGGCTCTTATAACTGAAACACCAGACATCAGTAATCCTAGGTCATCACCAGTTCTGTCTACAACTGAGTAATTTTATTTTCAATCATAGAAATGAATGGGGTTTAGGGGGAAAAAACTTTTACCTATTAAATCCAAAATAGAGGTTTCACTACTGCTCTGCAGGCAAGCAGCAACAGAATTCCCACCCCACTTGTTTGCTGTGGTTACACAGCTCTGTGTTATTTCCACTATCTCACACATGGAGCCAGAAGAACTTGGAAGATGAAAATACTTTTGCTTTCAAATATTTTCCTTTTAAAAGCAGAAAGCTAAGTGTAATTCTATTAATGCATTATTATTTTGGAAGCACTCCTGAAGTCAGGAAATTCCAAGTCAATGCTATATTATATTCATTGTGCAGATGTACCACTTTCTATTCCTCTTTTCCTTGTTAAATATAACCTGTTGTGGCGTATTTTTTATTACAGAATGTGCAGTGGGACAGCTTCTGCAGTAATGCTGGAATCTCCACCCAGGGGAGATTAGTTATGTCTGAAAGTGGACGGACAAGAACGAAGAGTAAAAAATGGCTGAAAGCAATGCACTGTGTGCCAGAAAATGGAGCCCATAATACATAGGACTTTCATTTTGGGAGATTTAAGACACTGCTCATTTTCAGATAATTATCTGGGGTGTCTCCCTGATGTCCCACTAACCAGTAGCTTTGTTATTTTTTTGTAATGCTCTGTATAAAAAATTTGTACTCAAAATTCTCGGGATGATTACTAATTGAAATATTTGGTAATTCTCTTGTTCTTTATCAATGCTTCACTATTTTGGAGTAGTTCATTCTAAACAACTTAGTAATATAAAGTAATAAATATAATCCTATAATACACATATAATTAAAATGAGAGAACAAACAAAAAATCCTCTCCAAAACCAAAAAACCCCAAACCCCAAGAGTTCTCAAGCGACTTACACTGATTTACAGCCCCACCTGTTCTCCCCAGACAGAGGTCATCCTCTTGCCTCAAGGCTCTGCCTAATTGAGGACCCTTAATTACCAGCTCTTGCTGCAGGATGTCTTCCAACCTGGTCTGGCTGCCTCGCTGTGCTAATAGGGCGCTAATGGAGCTTTCCCGGGGGGATGCGGAGGAGTGTCCCGGGGCTCGGGAAGCGAGGGAGCAGCGCCGGGCAGGGGCATCCACCCCCACGGGGCCTGAGCCGCTCCTGAGGCTGTTGGCTGCCAAACGCTCATCAGGAGAGTTTACAGAAACCTCTGGCTCATGGCTCCGCTAACCAAGCAGGAATTCAATACTAGAAGGCTGTTGTGTTGCTTGCCGTTCCATGCCTCGTTTTAAGCAGCACTTTGACAAAAAAGTTCTTTTGCTGTACTTTCTCCCCAAAGCATGATTTTACTTCGCCTCTTGTCACTTCTCTCTGCCTTTGCAAGAGCAGCTTTTCCAGTCGTATGCCAACGACACCCACTTCCACCCATCCCTCTGCACAGCTGACTCCTGACAAATTTGCCAAATTGTGGGCAATGGATCTATTTCAGCTGTGTCACTCCAAGAAAGGACGACAACTGCTTTTTAGTTTTTACTTCTTTGAAGGGTAACTACAGGCTAAATACCCTCAACAAATTGCATTGAAACACTCTTGTAATGATATAAATTGTTACAAAATATTAAATACACTAAAAAGAAAATGTGGATGCTATGTACATCAATTCAAGTAAGAAGAAATGGAGACCAAGCACTGATGCCTTAGGTTTTAACTTTTATATTTTTCAAATCTTGTGCTGTTAGTGTAACTCTGAAGTTTCCTGTAGCTGGTTAAGTGCTGTTCTCTCATGCTCACACAGACATAACAAAGCCTCTCCAGCTCACTCTCCAAGGACACCCAGACCCTCCTGGGCCCAAGAACTGTAAACCTTCATCTTGGGGAGAGGGGCAAGCTTGGCGAAATTCCATCATTGGCTGGGTTCTGGTTGGTGAATTGATGCTGATATAAAAGTGTGAAGAACTCATAACTGGTCATCCATTTTTGGGATTCACCAAAGCAGGACCCTCTGGGCCCCAGAGTGTATCTCTGAAAGCCTTTCAAATAAATACCTCCTTTATTCCTGTCTAGTCTCTGTTTCTAGGTAGCCATTTAAGGCATCAGCACCAGCAGCTGCATGTAGAAAAGACAGAACACCGATGCTGGCAAATCTTACAGTAATGCCCACTACAGACTGTTCTGTAGGTACTCAGTACTGACTAATTGCTCACCCCAAAAATCCTTCTTCCATAGAGTCTTGTTGATTAAATCAGTGAGATTGATGCTGGGTAGAATCTGAAATTGCAGTTACTGGGTTCCATGATTAATGGGGCCCTCCTTGTATTTTCCTTGGATACTCTTCAGAAGAGGCTATGAAAGCACTCCTGCGCTTCTCTTGCTTTCCTTCTTTAACTTCCTAAGATCCTCAGCTGTAATTAGGACTCCCAAGAGAGAATATGTATTCACTTAATGCTGACTTGACTCAGCAGAATGTGAGGCATCATCCCAGAACCTCCCTCTGCTCATCTCAAAGAGCCCTGATTTCCAGGGAATAGCTTCCTCTGTCTCTCTAAGTGCCTTCTGTAGATTCCTGCTCTGGGAACAGTAGGATAAGCAGTGCTGTCAGGTGAGGAGAGAACACGCTCCCAGTGATGGATGCATTGCCAGCAAGCAGAGCACTCATCACTGGTCAGACTGACTCTCTTTAGGAAACATGTGGTTACAGCTTGACAGAGCAGCACCAAAAAATTCATAATGGAAAATGAAAACAAGGTGATTACCTTTAGCCTTCTGGAATGTGATCTAATTCCTAATAGGAGAGGCACACAGAAAAATCTGACACTCTGTTCAATGTTTATTTTAACCCCTAAAATGTCCTAACATATAGTCAATGCATATTAATCTTTGTGTGTTTTATTCTTATAATTATATTTAACTGTGTCATTATTAAATCACTGCTCCTTATTATTTTCTGCATAACCCTAAGCTAATTTCTTAAACTGTTTGACTCTTTTTGGAAAGCATATTTAGCATCTAGCAGAGGAATTTAGCTTTTATCTGCTACTGCTTTGCACCTTGCTCCAGTATGTTTTGATTAAATATGGCAAGCTAAAATATTCTTCCTAATACTGAATGATGTTTTTCATATAAAAGCATCCCAGATGGTTAAATAACAGAAGACAGGTCTGTTCACTGAAATTAATATTAACTTAAAAATTGGAGAATACTAGTCCCTAACACCAAATAGCATCTGCTAAAGGGAAAGACAGAAAAATTACAGCTACATACTCATCCTGAAACTTAACATTCTCAGGCTAGGGATCAATGTCCTGATATTAATTGATGCTTATATTTTCTTTTTGAGATCATATCTTTAACTAGGATGTAGAAGGGCTCTACAAAGCCTGCTGATGGATTGTGGTCCAAGGAGCACTGCATGTTCTTGAGGAAGCAGGAGCCTTCCCATGACTTAAGGAAGTAATGGATCTCTGTAATGAAACAGCATGCTCACCTTTCATACACGATCTAGGAGAATACAGGGAGAGCCATATGGCATGTCCTAAAATTAGGTATCACTTAACATAGTACCTAATTGCAAGGCCACAGAGCCTACATCTGTTGGAACTGGGTGTAGCATGAAATGTCAAATGCAGATTTAGATCCAAGTAGGACTGCAAAAAGGAAGTGTTATTGACATTCTTTTAATTGAGGAAGGAAAGAGCTCTCTGATGAATTTGTAAAGATTCTGAGGGGGAAGAGCAAAAGGTTTCAGAGAAACCTGAAACTTTTCCCATCAGGAAAGTAGAATAAAAAGTATTTGGAACTTTTCTGCTACCCACTCCCCCACGCTATTCCCCAACAGAGATGTGTCCCCTGGTAGTGAACAGTACAGTAGAAGTTGTTGGAACAAGAAAAGACCAAATGAATCCTCAAAGACCTTCCTTGGTTAAGGAATTTCCCATTTTGGCTACTTTCTCAAAGCATTTGGGAAGATTATTCTGATGAATGAAATGTGTCTGACATGATGTATGACCTTCCATATATTGCATAAGTCAAAATCACACATAAGCATTTGTCCAGGACCGCCTTCCATGGAAATTCCAGGATCATCTTCAGAGTGGGGTTTGCACAACCTGCATGATTAGGATTTGGAAACTATTTTGAACAAGGAGGAAAGATACATGAACACATTGCCAAGCGACACACCTTCTCAAGCTGCAGGACGAAATGGAGTAATGTAGCTAACATATTACAGGATAAAATAAAACTCTGTGACTGAGAAGAGAAGCATTAATATTTCCATTCTGTAATGTTGCCATCCACGCTGGATATAGCTGGAGCAGCTGAAAAGAACATTGATCCTACAACTGGAAACGGTAGCCTCTTCAGCCACTTCAAATAAATGGGAGAAAGACTGGGTCTGCAGCTGCCTGTCCAGTGGAGCATTTTTAATTTGGCCTACTGCTGTTTTCAGTTTGCTAATACGTGGGGATTTGAACAGCAGTCTTGGCTGCAGTGGAAGTAATCTCCTGGGAAGGGATGGGGCAGCCAGATGTGGGTATAACCAAGGGATCATAAATCTAGGCCAAGCCCACGACTTTGTGACCTTCCTAATCTTTAAAAATAGCTTCATGCATGTGTGTATATATACAAACAGATAAACTGTAGTAACAGATATACATCATAAATGTTATCTAATATTGTTTTGCACATTTTTTAATATTCTGAAAGGTAAGAAAAGCTAACGAAGAAAGGCACCTTGAGGTCCAGTGTAGTAGGACATGAGAGACAGCATTGTGTAGCAAGCAAGTAAAAGAACATGCAGATGAATTTACATGAAATATTTCCATTTTAGCCATGGGCTTTGCTCTGGTACATTTGGTGATTCCTGGCTGGCTGGGTACTGTGTCTATATTTTCTTTCATGTATGAAGAACGGCCTGTTTGCTAAGTTTGGCATTTCAGAGTAGGTAGCCACAGCAAAGGACAGGTCTGTCTGTTTGCTTTTTTTTTTTCTCTGATCTTGCCCAAGTCAACAGAAAGGGTTATCCATCACTATTCCACAGGAAAAACAGGTTGGGAAAAAGGCACCAAAATAGTTTGCTTAGGATTCATACCAGTATGCATCAGCTTAAGGAGAATGAAGACCCAAGCAATGCATGTGTCCTTAAAGTGCAGTTATAGAGGCTGTAAAATGAACGTAGTGCATTACTGTTCAATAGAAAATGTGACTGTGATTAGACTCAGATTAAGACTAGCCTGTAGTTAGAATGTCTTGAAATAGAGTCTGAAAAATAGTTGCCCATAAGCTACCTGTCAAAGGGGAAATTAACAGGAGTTGCAAACATAATTGTTCAGGCCTTCTGGAATAAACATTTAAGGAAGAAACGGTGTTAAGATAAAAACATTACAGAACATAAAAACACTATTTAGGAGCAGAGCAGTATTTATGAAGCAATCAGCAACTAAAGATAAAGCAGTCTAAGGTGAAGAATGCAAGGTAGGTACAGTCCTGGATTCATGGTGAAGAACACTATTAAAGTGAGGAGCTTTTCTATTTTGCAAATTACTGTAACACCAAAATTTAACAATGAATTCCATGAAGTTCTTCACGTTACTTAGAATAAATGGCATGGCACCAAAGTACTATTATTAATAACAATTAAGCAAATTTCCTCTGTCTTTCTCTGAAACATGCTGCAATGAATCCAAATACATCTAGCTGCAGGAACGATGCAGCTTTGAACTTCAGAATTGCACATCTCTGCAGAATAAGGCCTCTTCAGTTATGCCCTCTATGTTAAGACTGCCCAGATGTTTTATAAACACTTGTCTGGATTTCAAGTATTTGTGGGGGAAAAAAGCCATTTTTTTTCATGCCATAACAAATGCTTTTTTTTCCTTTGGTGTTGTGTGAAATATGGTACATTATAGGAAAGTCCACAGAGGATGGGCTTGTCATGAAAGTGTCTAAATATATTTGGCAAAACAGACATCAGTTGCAGGTGAAACAACAAATTCTAGGACTTTTCACCCCACAAAACTGAGAGTGAAAATTAGAGCAGAGGAATGAAATCATCTTTAAAACCCCAAATACCTCATGACAGGAAAATATACCTCAGTGATTGGACTGATGTCAGGAGTAAGAGATGGTTTGGAAATTTATCTCACTTTACTTATGTGCCTGTGAGATGTACCAGGCTCTACTGACTAGATCCCCACTAACTGCAAAGGCAGCTGGACAGAGTGCCCCAGAAGTAAAACTATGTGGGGCAGCTGAGTCCCACATATGGTCACCTACCCTGGTTACTAAACAGGAATTACTCATGGCCTGCAAGAACTCAACTGCTCCACTGAAGGCCTACAAACAGCTACTGAAATTACCTAGAATGAAACAAATTTTAATTTTATTACTTCAGGTAGCCTTTTGTATTTGCAAAACAACGGTCAATCAAGACCCTGGAGACACCTACGAAGCTCTGAATTACTATTTTTAGCTTCTACCTAATTCCAGTCACTCAGAATTTTTTCAGTAAAATTCTCTGAGCATGTGAAGATCTGCTTCCGATATTCCCTAATATGCCTAATTCTTCACTCTACCTAACCACCTGCAGACCTTTAAACTTGTTTTTAGCTCTACCTGACTTCTCTTCAGCAACTGATTTGGGCTATTCAGAACAAGCCCAGCATGCACAAAACATTGGGTATGATCAATCTTTAATATGAAATCCCAGTAGTCACCAAGTTCCTCCAGGATATTAAAAACCAACGTTCAATTATATCCTCTTCTAATAAAAATCTGAACCATTGTCACTCAGCAATGATGGAAATTCAACTTCCTAAAGAAAATTCAGATGGTCGTTATCTGTAGTGATAAATGGTTTTGGTTATAAAATGCTTAAAATAATCATGGAACTAGAGAAAGATTATAACCTAATGTCCATAACATTTACCCTAAGTGGTGTAGAGACTGTTTTAAAGTCCTCCTCTTAGGATGACACAGGAGCTCTTGTCCTTTTACTGTATTTAGTCATAAATAAGAGAAAATGAAAGTTCTCCATAATATCTAAAGCTCAGGGATTTAAGATACCACCCACCATAGAAATCTCTGTTCAAATCTCCCCACTAAGAAAAGGGAACCTAATAAAGTGAATTTTCAAACAATTTAGTTCATAGAAACCTGTGGACCACCTGCTCAGCTTTAACAATTGCTCTAAGGCAGGCTTTTAACAGTTGGGCAAAAAAAGACATTTTCTAGACGATCCCACATAAAATCTTTTTAGACTTTTATTTCCACAAGAAAACAGAAAACCTTATTGTTTGGATGGATCTAAACTAGGCTTTCCTTTTTGATATTGCAACCAAAAATTCTTTATATGCATAGCCTTATGTGAGAATCACAATCCCTTTCCAATTCGGTATCAACATATGATCATTCTTGCACTGAACTGCTGTTCTCTGCTCCAATAAACTCAACTCAGATATAACTGAACCAGAATTTTACATAGCTCTGTAGCTCCAACAAGTCTGGTCCATGCATCTGAGTTTCAAACATATTGCATTTTAACACCATATGTTTGCAACTACCAGACAGACCTTGCCAACCCTGAGAATCAGACCAACTATGCTGTGTGCACCGAAGCTTCACTTCACATTCCAGAAATAAACCATTACAATATCTGTGTTTCTCCTTCTGGCATCGAATGATGAATTGTTGAGGCATCTTAAGCAAAATGAGACTTTCAACTGTATTTATTTGTTTGTTTTGGTAGACTCTCATACTTTTTTTTTTTTTCTGTTTTTTTAATGTTAATTCTATATATTCAGAAGACACACTGCAAGCTCCAGAACAACAGCTTTCCTTTTATGTACTAACAAATGTTCCCTGGAGAAGCATTATGCACTTAAAGTGAGAAAAAACCAAGATAAACAAGAGATAACAACAGAGCAACGCCTAACATTAGAATGTGTTTGAACTACTAAAACCCCCAAATATAAATGAGAAGAATATGCAATAAAATAATTAAGAAATCCATTTTAAGTTGGGATTTAAAGAGCTGTGTGAGCCAGCTGTACAGACATCATAACAAAGGGAATAACCCCAAACGAGAGCCAAATGAGCAACTGCACAAAACTGTGAGACGGCAAACAGCAAGAGGCCTGGGAAGCAGAACTAAATCAGAAATAGAGTGGAAGTTACAGAAGCAAAAAAATCATGAACCATATGTGAAAATATTCGCAATGCATTAGTGTTAAATTACTATAAAGGATAAGAATACTTAGCAGAGTCATGATAAACAAAGACGAATGGAAAACATGCTACTAATAAAAGCGGGCAATCTAACTGCACTACAAGTATAATTTGATCAGTCACAAGTTCAGATATAATTTAAAACAAAAAATAGTGTTTTGAAACAGCACTTCACTACTGCATCTAGTGGTAGAAAATAAAGTATTGAAGTTACATTCTCATCTGAAGTTCCAGGTACTTTGAAAACAAACAAAAAACCCCCACAACTGTTCACTATCCACCACTTATACCCAAATTTGCATTACAATTCCATTTTGAATAAGCAAGATCTGCCTTTTGGATGAAGAATGTGAAATGACCTTTTCAAGATCTTTCTCGAATCATTTTTTTCCTGTGTGAAGGCTCTGAAACAGAGATCACACTGCAAGTTAAAATTAGTATAAGAATGGGACAGTAGGTCCTTGTTATGTTCTAGTAAATTCATTTTTTACAGCATACTAACCTGACATAGGTACCAGCACAGGTTAATTGCTTTCAAGAGAAAAACAATATGCAACAAGTAGGGCAAAAGGAGAGCAAGAGAAACAAAATGGGTTTGAAGGCCTTTGTGACCTTCACAAACACTTTTTCTTAACAAGAAAGATGTTAGAAAAGTCAATTGCATATATGCAAGTCATTATAGCTATCTATAGCTATGCACTTATTGATGATTTACGGCAGAGTTACACCCTTGCCCTTATATCTTTCAAGCAGGTGCAATCTCCTTAAGCTGTGCAAAGACATTACAATTCATTAGACCTCATAAGCTTCAGGCTTTAAATGAACAAGTAAATTCATGGTAAAGTATGGAAATAGAAAACAAAATCATGAGATGAGGAAAGTATAAAAAAAGGTAATTTTCCATGATAAGTATTTACAAAGTCTGCTCTAAATCAATGTGAAAATTTCAAGCAGCTTTACGCTTTTTTGAGACTATACAACATCCCAGGGTACACCTTCAAAACTTATTAGATTCATTTGGAAGCATAAACAGAAACTGGAAGACTATCTGAAAGGGCACTA